>CBVK0103080924.1:0-27450 GCA_900067695.1 Picea abies
CACAAAATGTTGTTGTTGCACCTGCCTCATTCTATTGCCATATGATGTTGTTATCTCAGCCTCATGATGATGATGTTGCTATCTCGGCCTCATGCTAATGATGTTGTTATCTCAACCTCGTGCTACTGATGTTGTTATCTTAGCCTCATGTTGATGATGTTGTATCAGCTTAGTGTTGTTGATGATGTTGTATCGGTTTAGTACTGTTGATGATGTTGTATCAACTTAGCATTGTTAATGATGTTGTATTAGCTTAGTGATTTTGATGATGTTCTATCAGTTTTGTGTTGATGATGATGTTGTATCAGCCTTGTGTTGTTGATGATGTTGTACCAACCTCGTGTTGGTGATGTTGTTTCTATAACTTCATGCTATTGATGATGCTATTTCAACTTCATGCTGATGTTGATGTTGATGATGTTATTTCAACTTCATGTTGCTGCTGCTGATGATGATGCTATTTCAACTTCATGTTGCTGCTGCTGATGATGATACTATTTCAGTCTCATGATGATGATAATGGTGATGATACTCTAGATCCATGATGTGAACGACAATGATGATGATAGTCCAACTCCACGATGTGCACGATGATGATGATGATGCCATTCCATCTCCATGCTGTGAATGATGATGTTATTGCTGATGAGAAAAACTTTCGATGATTTATAGATGTGCCAATCAGTGTTCCAGATGATGATGATGTTTCTTCCCTCTCTCTCTCTCTCTTGATGATGTTGTATTGGGTTATGTCAGTAGAATACCCTTCTTTTTAAGGGGGGTGTTGAAATATTTTAACTGCGAAAAAATTCTAATTATAATTGAGTTAATTTTATATAGATCAAATCCCCTTTTGTGGATTGATCATGTCGGGTCTTGTATAAGACCAATTCCCATTTTGTGGATTGGTCAATGTTTAAAGTACAAATCGGTATGTGAAGACACAAACGGATCTCCTTAGTTTCACCCCGAAACTAGAACAAAATAAGACATAATATAAAACTATCTCTAAGTTTTAATTATCAAGCATACTAACTAACAAGAGATAAATGACATACCTTTTAAATGTTGCTTGTCCTCGCTAGTGTCATCCTCACTTCGTTCCAAGGCTTATGGGATGTTGAACCTATAAAAATACATAAGACAACGAAGTGAAAGAAACAATGTATACTTAACAAAACCTATGTATGTGATCAAGGAATCATACAATAAAATGAGAACAATTTTATGGGAAAGAAATATATTACTGTATTACAAATATGAAAAGGAGAATACAACCGATGCCTTGATGTTGTAGGGTCCCTTCCAATAATTCCTTGCTTCCCACACACTTATGCTCCAACGAGTTCTGAGACTGCAAGTTTTGAAGATACTAACAATCTATCTTGACAACATAAATTAGAAGCCTATCATAAGCCCTTCAGCTAAAAATTCTCAAGCCAAAATTCTATTTACTCATTAGCCATTCTCAAAATCTATTCTCAAAGATGACACAAAAAAACTAACTTTCCCATGAGAACTCCCCTCCTTTTATAAGCTAAAAAGGATAGGGTAAGGAGGTTAGGATGATCCCAGGAGATGAGGGAACCGAATTAGATCCAAACCGATCGGAGGCCACCTCACCCTCAAAGCTTCTATTCTAGAAGCGTCGAGAAGCTTCTCTTTTTCTTCGTCCAAACGATCGTCACACCATTAACACTAAGCAAACTGCGACAATGTCGTAGACCAATGTGGTGCAACTTGCGTCGATCCTATATCGTCACACCCTTAACACCGAGCAAGGTGCGATGATCCTTCTTTACAAGGTTTTTTTACAAAGGAAAAGATAATTTCATCTCTCTGGTAAAATTCATCTTCATTCTTCTTCTGAGATTAAGGCAATTGATCCTTCTAAAGACAAAGGATATGCTTACATCATTAATAGTCATAGGGGTGACAAAAATAATGTGTAACAGTCAAACCATGTTTATATGGTAGTATTTGAGAAGTCATCCCTAGGGTTTATTAAAGTGGTTTTAACTACTATTGGGAGAGGTTGTTCCTGCTTGGTGAAGAGACATAACCCTATCACCCCTTAGATAGTATAAATAAGAGAAGATGGCACCACATTCTCTCACTCACTCAACCAATTTTATAGTGCACATCTTTTGAAGGTTGCTGTAGTTACAAGAAGAAGAAGAGAGAGGTGCATGCTCAGTCTTGGATTTTCTTGGTGGTTTTGTCTTAAGTCTTGGCATTGTATTGGATATCTATATTAAGGAAGTTTTGCTGGGTTTTCTCCCCCATGAGGGTTTCACAGGATAAAAATGTTGTGTACCTTGTGATTTAGTTTCTTTGAATGATCCTCCTTATGTTGTTATTTTGGAAATGCATTGAATGCTCTAGTAAATTGAAAATAACCTAATAGCAACACTAAAACTTAACAATGTAGAGGAAAGTCCTCCCATGTTGGATGACCCAGTAATGCTTGAAATCATAGGATGATTACTAAAAATGAGAACAAATCACCAAAAGGTCTATTCACCTAAATGAGCAAAGGGTCTATGATATCACTAAAGGAGTTGGTCAACCATAGTGAAAGGTGTGTTGTAATTCAAGGAGAAAAACAATAACCTATAACCAACTAGACAAAAAATTCACCACAGAGCACACCCCTAGAAAATCGAATCTATCAATAAGAAAACTAATGGATAAAGGGGGCATTCTGAAAACCAACCCTTGGGGTATGTCAAGTCTCCAAATCCTAGCTAGCGAAGGTATGAGAGCCAATTACAGTAACCCACATGTAATAACCCTTACTAGTGCAAGTACCTTGTTGAAGATAGGCACCTTCCAGGGGAGCTGAAATATAGGTTCAACGTCTGCCTTAGGTATTGTTATCGCACAATTTTTACTTTGATCAAAGGAAAGGTTAATGGAAAACAAATTGGCGTAACTGGAGACTATCCCATCACTGTCACCTCAATATGATGCCTCTTTATATTTAGGGTTGATGGCCCAGTGGAGACGTCCCCGGTGACCTGGGGGTTTGAGAAGGAAAGGTCAAGAAGTTTATGAAAAGGTCCCGTCTCACAAGTCACCACTGATCAGAAAGTCCCGCGGTTTTAACCAATGAAGTCGTAAAATATCAAGATGTACCTGCCCGGAACAAAGCAACAAGAAAATATATCTTTCACAAGTACCACTTGCTATTAGCATTTCATAAAACCACAGACTTTCTCAATAAAATAAATTGGCTGATATAATGATGAAGTAAACATAAATTTATTGCACCAATAGTTATAAGACAATACTTCACAATAAGTTCCTTGAAACAGCTTCAAAATGACCAAAAATAATAAATCATTAACATCACAATACTAGCATTTATCAGAAACAAGCAAAACAAAGCATTAATCAACCTTTTCAATTGCTTTTGGAAGATTTTAGTGCTGCAACATATGGCTGTAGCTTACTTTAGTAACAACAGCAATAAAGTTAGTAGGTTAGGCTATTATGATGTTAGAATTTGTTAGTAGAAAGCTTAAGGTGTAGGTTTTGATGGTTGTTTTAGTCAATCACTCAATAGGAAGTCTTAGATCAATGCTTTTAGGGAAAATGGAGTCTATTAGGTGGCAAATTTTTTTGAAGTAAAATGATGATAGTAGGAGAGCCAAAGACAAGAGAGATTAGTAGTTGAAGTGTTGGTAAGACAAGGCTTCAACTACCAAACCCTAGGGGAAAATTACTACTAAGATGTAGGTAACCCTAGGCATTAGTAAAGTTTCCTCCCTCTTTAACTCAAAGATGAAGAAAATGATGGCTAAGATAAAACAATAAGTGCTAGGGTTTTGTAATGGCAAGGCCCTTAGCAATAACTTCAAGGAAATCGACTTCTTGGAAAAATCTAGTAGGTAAAAGCTCTTAAAGCTAGAACAATAACATGTGCTAGGATTCCTAGGGTTTTAAGAAAGAAATTTCATAATTCCAATGTAAATGAAAGATAAATATGAATATAAACATTCAATGAAGAAGAATTGCAGAAATTTCACTTACATTCATCAAGAATTATCAAACATAAACCCTAGTTGAACACTTCCACCAAGAAAATTGCCAAAATAGTCAAAGATTAGCTTCCTCCAACAAGTGTGCACTAAATTTCAGTCATAAAACCCTAAGTAGGGCGCAGATTTCAGACCTCACTAAGTGTGAATGAAAGATGATGAAAAATACAAGGGCTAAAACCCTTATTTATACAATATCCATCACCAAAATTAGGTCAAAAAGGTTGACATGGCCAGTTACATGTAATATCTAGTTTTTACATTAAATGACATAATAAAACCCTAAATCAAGCTGAAAGGATGATGTCATGCCATTTTAGGGTGACATTAGGCCTTCTTAGGGAAACATTTGCCTCTAGGAGCAAAATGTTACCCCTCCTTGGGCCTATGGGTCTTGCCACACGTGCCACTTGGCACACAATTGCCTCCAAAGTGTCCAAAACACTGGGTGACGTCATGGGTCACATGGATGACATCATGGGACTTCCAAGGCCTACATCATGGTGAAAAGGGAAATACCCAGCTAGGTCCAGGCCTGACAGGCTGTCCCTTGTGGAATGTCCTCCTCTCTCTCCGGTGCAATCCTCTGATCTGTCTCTGCCCTTGGCTGGGGTCTCAACATCTATCTGGTGGGATTTTAGCCCTATGGAGGTCTGAACTAATCATCTCCCCGCATGTACTTGTTCATCGGGTGTGGCCCTGCAACATCAACAAGTACGCCCTCCATGGGCTCATGACTCACAGGGATCATAACAATGTCAATCACATCTAATAATCAAGTTATTTAAACATGTGCATGAAACCCCCTTTCCCAACAAGTGCTCAAAGAGGTTATGCTATTCTACAAGCTAGATTTGGAGGGGACGCTAGGATGTTCTATTGGGCTAGTGCTCATTGGATGCAAGATGTTTTTGGGTGAACACAAATCCAGACCATGTAAGTGGATGAGGTGGTAAGGGATGCATGGGAAATGGGTGCAGTGATGACAGGGGAATGTATGACTTACCTGTGGGTGCCTCTAAAGAGGGTGAGCTACACCTTGTCATGGATGAAAATGTTTCCAAGCCCATTCATGCCTTTTATCTTTTATTCTTATTGATTTTTCTTTCAAGAGACTAGTTAGGGGACATTTCCCTGACGTGGTGACTAGTGGTGACAATGTTACCCATAGGAATTTCATGGAAATGAGAAGGCTAGCTTGTGATGAGACCCCCTTTCTCTTGGCTATGCCACTAAGAGCCACTACCTTGGCGTGGTGACCATATGAATGGTAGTGTCATACCAATACATGCCCATGGACCTAATAGGCTAGCTCGTGATGAGACCCCCTATCCCCCAACCAGGTCTTGATTTATTATTTTTATGAGTCCCTCTATTTATTGCTGAGAAGCCTATTATTGCTTTCTCAGGGATCCCTGGGCGAAGCATTTGAAGGTTTCATTCCTTTGTATTTTATCTTTTTCCAACTATTTTTACCCTCTGGGTCTTTAGCCCCTTCTTCCCATAAGGTAAGATACAACCCTTTGCTAGCTTGGAAAACCCAATGCCTAGACCAGTGTATGGAATGGATGAGAGGGAAAAAGATGAAAAGTGGTAAGTATGGTGGTAACAGGCGATGACATTTCATGAACGCCCCAGTGGAAAATTAAACCCTATGTGAACAACTTACTAGGGAATAATGTCATTCCCCCCAAGTGTGGTCAAGTGGAAAGGCATAAGGTCCAAGCACACATTAGAAGTAAAAAGAATTAAATGCACATATTCAAATGTTTTGAGAATCAGAGTGACACATACCATGATACCCAGACTGATTACCTCATGGAGAAAGACCCACGGCTGCTGAAGGACCAAGCCAATGGGATGGATGTCGCTGCTGCTAACAAGGTGGAGGCACTGAAGAAGAAATGGATGGACCCTCCAGGGCCAGGCTCAAGTCGATCTGGCTATTGGTACTCCATGTCTAGGTCCCGTGGGCCTCGAGACATAATCTCCTTAGTTATCCCTATGCTAGGGGATAACATCTGGCTCCAACTTGGGGACATGTGCTCACCATAGAGCGCATGAGAACCTCAAAATATCTAGCATAACCCATGACTTGATTGATCTCAACATAAGACTATTAGTAATCATTTTCGGTGGTGATATCACCCTTGGCTCATATACATATATAGTACAGAAAATGAAAGCAAGCATATATACAAATGGAAATACAAACTATTCTAACATGCAATGAAAATGGTATACACAATGAAAGCAAATGCCTACCTACTTACCTGTACTTACTTGTTGGATCAATGCTAGGTGTATTCAAATAACCAGTAAAACCATCCTAGCAATGTCTCACAATACCTGCCTCTTTGCTTCATCATAAAACAAAACAATGATAAGTTAAGCACAAAAATAACATGAGTTAGAGAAAGTATTGTATCATCGGAAATCGTAAGGTCTAGCTCATGGAGGTGGGTGGGAGGGACAAAGTGCCTCCAAGTCATTCTGTTAGGAAAGTGCTCAATCCATTTTAGGAAGGGATTGTGAAAAGTCAAAGGTCCAATAGATTGCCTCAAAGAGTATGAACGCTGGTTACCTTGGAAGTCTTCACAATCCGAGGTCTGGGAAGGAAATAGAAAAAACCTAGAGAGTGACTGATAAGTTCTTAAGGGAAGGTTGAAATACTGAGATGAAAAAATTCTTCTTGAGGTATTCAACCTACCTTTGAATTCTAGGGTTTTCCTAAGAGGAAACTTAATACAAAGGATATACTTCCCAACTACACCTTTAATGACACAACAAGATAAGATAATCAAAGGGGGCTGGAGAACATTATCACAAGGATCCTTCCTTGGGAAAATGATGTCCTTACCTCTATCAATATCTGAGCATAGGGGTGGCTAATAATCTTCTTCATGGGATAAATCGAAGTGCTCAGAGGAATAATCATTGAAATATTCAAGGTATGACCGAAATTCACTAGAATAATATAGCACCATGTCATCCTTGGGTGTCTGAAACAGGTTTGTAATCACACCATCTCGTTGTTTCCAATTGTCAATTTTATTAGTAACTTCATGTGATAAAGGTAAAGGAAACTTTTGGAAACGACCCTCAATGTCGTAAATGGGATCCCCATTGTATCCAATCACATTCCATTTACGCTTCCTGACATGTATGAATTCATCAATATTATTAACAAAGTCACCATCTTCATCATAACATGAAGGGGTTAGAACATCCAACACTTATTCACTTTCCACATCATAAGATAGAGAATCATTAAAAATTTGGAAAGGGAAGTAACTCAACTTGCTTACTTCTTCCTATGCAAGAGCTTCAAGTATTTGGATATCTTCATCAAATGGAAGACTTGCCTCTACATCTTCTAGCTTGTCAAGGGGCTCCATTTTTTCTTCACTATCTGAATCATAGAATAAGGTATCATTAAAAAATTGTAAAGGAAAATGAATCATGTCATTATCTTCATCTTGTGTAGGAGAGATAGGATCTTGGAGAGATTTGTTGGATGGAGGAACGATTACCAGTGCTTCATCCTCATAATTCACTTCTCTAGTTTCATTGCATTCTATTGAATCATGGGAGAAATCCTGCTCCTCTTCAAGGGGTTGAAAATTTCCTTAATATCAGAAGGTTTTGGTATTGAGCATGATATACATCCCTGAGATCATCTACAATCTCAGTGGTGAATCCTTCGTCCTCTAAGACTATTGTGAGATTTTGAAGGGAATCTTCATACGTTTGGCAATGTGGTTTGACAAAGTCAATAAACCTACTGATGAGGTGTACGAAAGATGATATACCCCTATCTTCACAACAACCTTTAAACCAATATTTCAAAAAGGATGGTAGAGAGAGTATAAATAATTTTACCAGAACATCCTCCCCTCCCAATTCTATCTTGCTTATATACTTAAAATTTTTTACAATGTAAGGAATTGGGATCCCCCCTTCAAATATTGGAGGGTTTCTTTACCATTTTGTATCAAAACAAGTTGGGTATCCTTGAAGACTTTTGAAATCAATAGTTGGATACACTTGTTTCGAGGAAGCCATGATCCCATAACTTGGAAATATCAAAGAATTGAGAGTAAGGTGGCACCTAGGAAAAGGTTAGTGGAGTCGCCAGATAATTTTCTTGAAACTATCAAAGGGATGAGGGGATCACCCTCAGTGGAGTCTCCAGGTAATCTTGAAAAGTAAAGGATTTTGAGGAAATGCTTTCCAAAAAGTGTCGTCTTGAGGAGAATTGACTTAGTGTTCCCCGACAACGACACCAAAATGTTATCGTACAATTTGTACTTTGATCAAAGGAAAGGTTAATGGAAAACAATTTGGTGTAACTAGAGAATATCCTATCACTGTCACCTCAATAGGATGCCTCTTTCTATTCAGGGTTGATGGCTCAAGGGAGACATCCTCGATGACCTAGGGGTTCGAGAAGACAAGGTCAAGAAGTCTATGAAAAGGTCCCCTATCACAAGTCACCACTGATCAAAAAGTCATGGGGTTTTAACCAATGAAGAAGTAAAATATCAATATGTACCTGCCTAGAACAAAGCAACAAGAAAACATATCTTTCGCAAGTGTTATCACTTGCTTGGTTCAACCCTACTTGGGTCCACTTCCCAAGGTCAAAAACTCACCCACTCTCCTTTACACAAAAGCAGGGGGCCACCTTCTCCTCAAGGGGGAAGTACAAACCCACCTAGTCCCCCTCAAGGGTCAGTTCAAAAAACACTCACACCATGGCTAGAACTAATCCTCCACCAGCACTCCAGATGCCATATTTTTCCTCTCTCAACATACGAGATCTAAGAAAACTCACAAATTATCCTATATTGCATGACCCCACATGGCCTGCAATGCCTACCAAACTACCTTCAGATATCCCCAAGTTTGAAGGAAAGGCAGGAGATGACCCTGCCAACCATGTCATGACTTTCCACTTATGGTGCTCTTCCAATAACATTATGGATGTTTCCATCCAACTACAATTTTTTCAACGCACACTCACTAGCCCATCAACCAAGTGGTATGTAGATGAAAAATCAGGGTCCCATGCGACTTTCAAGTCCTTGGCCAAAGCATTTTTGACCTTCTTCCAATTACCAATCTGCCATGACAATGGTCTTGAACTACTCTCTGATTTTAAACAAACCTCAGCCACACATATTGCTGATCAAATTCATGAGTGGTGTCGACGATGTAGTTTGTGCAAAGCAGAAACCACCAAACAATAATGTCTTGATTGGTTTCTCAGATCACTTGTCTCTCTCCTCGGTAAATATGTGGCTTCCACCTTCCCTCAATCAGAAGAAGAAGCCATTAGTAAGGCTCAACAATATGAGCTCATCTATTCACAATCAGGATACTTGTACACAGTACTTCCTGATCTCCCAAGACCCGTGCCATTTGGCCAAGACAAGCCTGGGATGTCTCACTTAGCAGAAGGATTGATCGGTAACACCACACACCATAATCCACAACCCCAACAACCACCAATGTACGACACACCTCAATATCCGTCGACATATGGAGGAATCCCTTATTATCCTCCACCCCCTTATCAACAACCATACCCTGTTGCCCTTCTTCCACCCATCAGTGGGCCACCGCTGACACCCACAATACGCCCACCTATCCAAACAATTTCTGTACTCTCTCTACCTTAGCTTATACTCTAAGTACTAGCGAAAGCACCACGCCTTCCTATGTACCTTACAGATCATTACCACAACATAATTTGTACTTTCCATTTTTTGGCCCTCCACAACCCATGGCTCCACCACAAATACACCCTCATGCTGGGGTTAATTTTGTTCAACCCTCTCCCATTCAACAATATCAAAATTTTGAACAACTGAATATGGAAAATCCAACCCATTAGTCGAATAATGCCAAAAAGAAAGGAACAAATTGGAACAATAACAATCCAGGTCAAGGTGGAAATCACCCCCAACAAAACCAACCTACTGGGGGAAAATAGAATCAAGGGACTCAGAACCCCAGAGGGGCAACAACAATAGACGTCAAGGGAAAAATAAAAATAACCTTCAAACCAATTTCCTCTATGCCCTTTGCGGTGAGTTCGGTCACTATACTCATCATTGCCCCCAAATCGCTGATTTTAAATGGATGAAAGACTCCGTGAAGGAACCACATCCTCCAGCACTGCCTGCCCCTCAGCAGGCCCCACAACAATACGTGCAACAACCACCCCCAGCCGTGCTGTAGAACCCCATTCCACACCAAGGAGTGATGAACACACAACAGAACATGCATCCTATGCCACCACAGTTGGGACAATATCTCAATCCAAGCAATCTCGCAGATCGTACTATCCTCCTCACTAGTGAGGAATAAGTCCTTCTACAAACACGTAGTCGTCAATATAGTACAATTCACCCTATGAGTCTCCTCCCATTCCCCCATAAACAATCCCAACACCAACGAAACCCCCTTTGATGATCCCTCACCCTAACACGGAAACACCTCTTCGCATCCCTCGCATCCCATTGCATAAGAATGTCGACAACCCTTAGGCTAGGGCGGCTCATAATTATAGTTTGGTCGATGAATTGGCACAATCCCTGACTGCCATGTCGGTCTTAGAAGTACTTCAAACTTGTCCCACTCAGCGGAAGTCATTACTTTCCGCCTTGGGGGTAGTCGACCCTACAGATACTCAACTCATCACATTTGATCTCAACAGCGGAGAACCTCACCTCCCTGCTCTCATTTATTTTCAAATCCTCGTTAAAATTCAGAACATTACAGTTCATCGGTGCATCATTGATGAAGGTGCGTCCACATGCATCATGTCCAAGTTTGTATGGCAGAAACTTGGTTCCCCCGAACTCATACCATCTTCCATTACCTTAAGAGCTTATGACAGACGACCATCTTCTCCCGAAGGGTTCTTCCAAAATGTCCCTGTATAACTCGGGGGAAAGACCATTCTCATTGACATTTAAGTTATCGATGCCCCACTCGATTACAATATCTTGTTTGGTCGTAGCTGTTATCACTCCAAGAAAGTCTTTGGGGTTGTAGGCCAAAGATGCTTGGTAACTCAAGAATATGGTAAATTTGGTATGCTTGGAACAATGGGATAACTCAATGGCTAATGAAATGGACCACTTATCATGCATTCGAATAAGACAGTGCTTTTAGAAATCAATAATCAGACAACAAAGTTTGAACAGGGGATGAAGAATACTAGTCTAGATAACCAAATACAACAATGTGCAGGGTCATACAAGATAGTAAGAAGTCCTTTAATTCAAGTTCATGAGCTTAATAAGAAGATAACAATTTTTAGAAGCTGAGCTAAACTGAGGTAAAGGATAGAATAATGAAATACATGAACAAATCTGACATTGAAAGCAAAAGAAGACTGTGATTCTATTATCAAGATAAGAGTCTAGTACAATAGAAAAATGTATCCAAGATTGAACCTCTCCCATTCATCTCATATATTTAGCTTTATAGCTTTACAATAAAAGTTCAGATTCTAGAAGAATGGATCAAATATGCTAAAGATAGAAAGTCAAAACAATTTTACCAAAAGAGAGGAAGAGATCCTCCAAATGAGGTCAATTCCTCATCCTATGGTCTTTAGATCATGTAGAACCTCTGTGCTATGCAGATAAGCCTTCCAAGGCTGTTTGATATCTCTTGAGTAAGATGAAATTCGAATTTGCCAAGTTTGGAAATAAACCCCAATTCATTGCCCCCAAAATAGGTGCCAAATCAACTTGAACACCTCCTCTAACTCCTTTGCATCAAAAGTGGATCTTAGATTGGACATTATAATTCAATATCTATCTTTAGAAAGAGTTTTCAAGAGATTTGGCTGAGTAAAACTTTGATCTGGGCAAAAATACTCTTTCTTTGGCCATCTCAGGTTTCACCAGCTATTTCGCCTTAAGATTTGCTAATTAGCTGACAAAAGCTCTGCTTTTCAACAACTAATTGGTTATAATTTTGAAAACGATATTCAAAATCGCAAAAATGCATTTTTGTCTCAACTTTCTGATCTTTAAGGCTGATCCTTGGGGGCCTCTACATCTGAATAGAATCCACTGAAGCTTTGTCAATCAATAATAAATCAAAAGATGAAGGTAATATATTTGACCGGGGTCTCTTACCAAGTTTACTTGCAATAAATTTTATTGATATTTCTTCTGTATTTTCTAAATTATTAATTCTCTGAAATGTCATTTATCTCATTGAGAAGAATGTCTCGTGAAGCACACTGTGCTTTCCATAGGGAAATATCCTTGGCATTAACTCCTGACTCCCCAGAGTTTATTCCCTGGTTACTCATTGCAACCACCACCCAGATTATGTTCTGATCGATTATCGCTTGAAGGAGAAACTTTGACAGTTTTGCCAAGAACAATATGAATACTTTATTCATCCAACACTATATGTAATGCATCGAAGTGAAGGGAACAATATGAGTGAAAAAACTATGATCTTCCTCATCTGTAGCTTCGGTGATGAGAAGAAAGAAACAGTGCCATGTTTTGTTTATATGGATCAAAGATCCAGGGTTTGATGATAATACAAGTAAAGAAAATAACATTGTGATGACAAAACATAGAGCGGAGAAATGAAAGTGCATTCTCTGTAAAACTAAAAACACCCTCAATTCCTTGCATTCTCAATGAGATTTAGCAAGAGAACGCCATCCTTCTTGGGTGCTATGTGATGAGCTATGTGTTGCGTTATGATATTTACTCACTGCCTGCGCTCTGATGTATATAAGAGAACCTTTCAAATATAGCAGAGACAAAAAAATTCTATCCTACAACTGTCATAAAGCAACATTCATATTAAAAGTGAATATATCAGATGCACAGAGGTGAAGAATCAACCTCGACACTTCAAACCTTAAAAATCTAAGACCGAGCTCTGCTTCTCTGTGACATTTGCACATGGCACCTATTCTTGGCTTTTCCTTTGCTAAAAATCCGGATTGAATTGTGGCAAGCCTTCACAAATTGTCACTACAAACCTGTAGTTGTTGATTGATTCAACAACTCAACAATTCTAGTACCCGAGGCTATGATGCCATCGATCTCCATAACTTTGGAAAATGACACAATCTTCATTTCCCCTTGACACCTGTATGACATCTAGATCCGTGCAATCCGTTTTTTGAAAAGATAGATCCCGGATATAAAGCTCTCATCCTATAAATCAAGCATCTGGAAAATATTTCAATTAGCTTGGCGCTTGGGTGATTTATCTGTTGGTTATGCGTTGGCTTGTGATAAGTGCTTGTTTCCTATGTATTTGCTGTGTGGAAGAAAACCACTCGACCCCCAATATTGAACAGGTTCTTACACGTGACTTGGCATTCGATCAACTATGTGGAACCCAACCCGAAGAGATAGCTATAACATAATGGTATTGGGCTCGACGCTATGTATTGTGGCATACTTAGTGTTTAAACCTTGTCTTGTAACCTGTCATGGCTTTATGCATTTGTTCTTGCCAACGCATAACTATATCCCATGTTTAATAACTTCAATACCAGATATGTGCCAATAGTACTATGCATGATCAATGAGACATGTAAAGAAAAAAGGGCTTAGCACATGCATTGGGTTTATGATGGTTAATATGTAGCCTGTGTTTGACATGTGGACTAGGTTGGACTTGTGGGCCTTCAAATATTTTTAGTCAAGTCTTCAAAGCTCGAAAGGCCTTATTTAGCTTAATTTATGGACTTGGGTCCATGTATTAGACTTAGGCACTTTAACACGCACCATTCCATAGAATAATAACAATAGTAAATCTAAGGAAGCATAGAATTAAGATTTAGGTAATACTAACAATGTGTGTTGTGATATGCAAGTCAAGGACAGAGTCACAAAGGTTTGGAGCGATTTTGATCGATGAGAACTGATAAGGAAACTAGAAGTTTAAGACATTGGCCAAAGGCTTAAAAGGAAAATGAATGAAACAGAGAGAGAGAGAGAGATAAAAACGCTCTCAAAATACTGGTGCATTTTGATCGCTAACAATAGCTACATGTACTCTATGAAGGCAGTTGCCTCTTCTGTCTTTCGAACCATGATGTTCCCCCATAACGGGAAGATCATTACCATTGATCAAGTTTCACATTATGAGCCTAACCCTTCTGCCAACATCGATAACATTCTCCCTTTCATCCACACTAATCCTGAGGCGTACCCACTCATCGAGATGGGGCCCAAAATGTTTAAAGACCCATCCTTGTTAGGAACTTACCATGGTGCACCACCGCTCATTCATCCTTCCAATCAGGTATGTGTCGTCTTGTCCAAAGGAACTGACATTGAGGATACCCTTCCTCCCAGTGAGGCTTCTCTTATATCTGACGTCCCACTAGTCGCAGAGCTCCTCCCTCAAGAATCTCTTGCGAACTTGTCATGTCCACTAGTTCACGATTTCACCTCACTCCAAGTCCATATCCTAGTTTGGGAGACAGTTCCCCAAGCCATTACTCAAATCCCCTTCTTTTACCCTCCACCAGGCATACAAGATTTCCAAGTAGCCGCAACACTTACCCTTCCCGATATGGTGCTAGCAATTCCAATATGGTATCTACATCCACCCGCCATGGTCCCTCAACCATCCCTCCCTCCTCAAACCGAAGGAATTCCGATGTAGATTCCAGTACCTACTCCCACAACACCACTAGCATCCCCACTCATTACCACCGCTGCTATAGCTGGGGGTAGACATAAAAAGAAAGAGCCAACCGCTCCCATACCCCCACATGTCCAACCTCCTTGTGCACTATGTGAGAAAGATGGACACCCAACCAACAAATTCCCATCTCTACCCGAGTTACGTAACCTAATTCAACTCAATCAAACACCATCACCATTCGTCACTTCATCAAGTATTGCCACTACCTCCCCCAACATAAGTAGCAAAGGACTGCGAACCAAATTTGCTTGTGCCATATGTTCAGAATATGGCCATTATACACACCATTGCCCAACGCTACCTCAATTCTGACAGACATTAATAGAAGTATGCCAGAGCTTCCAACACGAACCCAATCCATCTACATCATCCTCACCAAACTTCACTGACATCCATTATGTCACGACTTCAGTCATCAAACATATGAGATGCCCTTTCTCTCTCTGTGAATCCTTAGATCATTTTACATATCAATGTCCTATGATCATTGAATACAGGCAACGCCAAGTGACCCTGATTCAAACTACTGCAATCCCTATAGAATCAATGATTAATCCTACCCCATAACCAAAGATTCTTCATATTATTTCTCCTGAGCCAGAAGCACTCCCTACTCCTCCATGGTTCTTGGATGACTTATACGAGGATTTACCCCCAAATCCCCCCAATTCCCTCATTCATTTCCCCACGAAAATTTTACGCCCAACTACCATTTATAATCCTCAATATATCGATATTTGGTTTATGTCCGCGAACCATCACAATCTCATTGCATCGTTCCCCCTTCTTCTTCATCATCAGAAGACAACCACACGATGACAGTCACCGATATCACTCTTTTAGATCCCTTGTGTTCCCGACAATTCCAATGTGACGAGAACATACTCGAGGAATTAACCACCCCCAACTACCCATGGGATGCGCTACACCACAAAGCACTCTTCCTTTCACAGGAAGCCTTCATGCCTCCTAACCAACACCCCATATATGTAGTCGAAACTATATCTAGGTCTTACGAGAATAGTCATCAATAAATGATACATAGTATACATACTCGCTAATGGAGGATGATGACATTGGGCCACACACATCTGAATGAATGAGTTCCAATACTCCTTTTTCTTTGCTATCCCTTTTTGGAAAAGGGTTCTTGATATTCTTCCCTTGCGCACATCCATTGCATATGCCTTCCTGATCAACCTTGAGTTCTGGTAAACCTGTGACAACTTTGCATATGTATGGTAGTGTCTTGTAGTTGATGTGGGCCAATCTTCTATGCCAAAGTTCGCATGAGTTTTCGATGGCATGGGTCATGGAAGTTTCTGGGTGACCCTTTAGCTTATATAAGCCATTTTCTTCACTTCCGATGATGATTGCTTCATTTAAGGTTTCTCCCTTAGCCCACATAAGAACTTCTTCATCTATGAAGGCAACTCTATAGCCTTTCTTGTCTAAAGCTGATATGGAGAGTGAGTTCTTTTTTAAGCCCGGTACATAGAGTACGTCCTTCATTGTTATTGAGTTTTCTGAATCTAGATTGTAGTTTGATTCCCCTATTCCCTTGATGGGATATTGATAATCATCTCCAAGAGTTATTTTCTGAGAAAACTTCTTTTATGAAATACAAGAGAGAGTATTTTTCTTACCCGTCATATGTTTTGATGCACTGCTATCAATGAGCCATGTGCTCTCTCTAGGTGATACAGATCCTGAGAGAGCTGAGATCAAGACATGGTACTTAATCATCTTCATATGTGGTTCTTAATCTTTGGCTATGTGAGCATGTTTCCTTTTGTGCTTCCTCTTGTATTCTTCTCTTTTGACTGGACAAAAATTCTCCTTGTGTCCCATCTTATCACAATGATAGCATTGTATAGATGAGAGATCTCGTCCCTTGCGTTGTCCTTTCTTCTGAAAATTTCTTGGATGAGATTCTTGGTTGTTGAATTTGTTTGATGGTTGTGGTTCTCTATGAGATTCCCTTTTGAAGTAGGGTTTCTTCCTTCCTCCTTTTGTATGAGTAGCTAGGGCTTGATCATCATCCCTTTCTAGTAGTGCTTCACGATTGGCTATCCTTGTCTCTTCTTGAATGCATTCTTCCCATAGGCTCTCAAACTGTAGTTTCTCATTTCTGGCACATACGGACTGGATGAAAGCATCCCAAGGTCTTGTGAGACCATTTAGGGCCATTATTACAAATTTGTCTTCATCGATGGTGTCTCCAATCGCTTTTAACTGTTCTTTTATTTCAGAGATTCGAGAGAAATATTCTTGAATCATTTCTCCTTTCTGCATCTTGGTATTCTTCAATTGAGATCTTAGATTCATCTTTCGATTGATGTTCTTTCCTTCATATAGTTTTCTTAGAGAGTCAAACATCTCCTTCGGAGTTTTCTTGGATGATACATACGGGATCAGGTGGTCTTTGATTGAATCTGCAATGATTCTTTGAGCCTTGATTGAGTCCTTTTGATGCTTCACTTTCTCTACGGAATCTTCAGGTTCCTCCACTTCTTCTTTGATAAATTTTGCTAGGTCATTCTCTGCAAGGATTAGACCGATCCTATACTTCCAGGCACATAAGTTGTCTATACCTTCTAGTTTCTCAACAGGCTTTGTGCTTGCAGACATCTTGTACTTGAGGCCACGAAAAATGACCAAAAATGAAAATGCTTGAAATCAAATTTTGACCTTACTAGAAGGTGCGCTTGGCTGAGGCAAGTATCTTGGTGTTCTTGGATCTGAGAAAATACAATTTTTACCCCTTCAAATCTGATCTGCAGATTTCTGGACTGGTGCTTCTGGTACTTCTGGTACTCTGGTACTTCTGGTATTGGTTTTCTGGTACTTCTGGTACTCTGGTACTTCTGGTATTGGTTTTCTGGTACTTCTGGTACTTTTGTGAAACTAGGGTTTCACTTTGCAAAAGATCCGGCTACTGAAAATGTGTGATCTAGGTGCAAAATTGATCCTTGGGGGAGGGCACAACTTTCTAGGTGGTTAGGGAGCTAAAAAGATTCACTTTTGTAAAACCCTAATTTGCAGGTACTGCAACAGTGATGTTTTTCTCTTGTAGATTGTGTTTCCTTCAGGTTGGCTCTGATACCCTGTTAATGTTTATGCCATTATTATAGTTCTTTTCATTTCAATAGATAAGGGCAACATAAGAACAAGATCACTGAGAAATACACATTCACAAGAGACACAACATTTATCCTGGGAAACCCTTCAGGGGAAGAAAACCCAACAAAAACTTCCTTATCATAAATTGCCAATACAATGTTCAAGAGATAACTCAAACCAATACAGATAGTCCTCTCCAAAAGATGCGCCACTCTTCTTCTCCTCTCTCCAACTGGTAATTGCAGCTTGCCTCTTAAGAAAATGAGCAAGTGAGTTGTGTGATAAAGTGAGGCGCTAGCCTCCCTATATATACAAGACTGGCACGTGTGAAAGGTCTTCACTGGCAGGGCCAACCTCTCAGTCTGGGTGGGTAAACCCACCTTTAATTTAATTCCGAGTCTCAATTATAACTACTGGGGCCAACTTCTTATTCTACCTATTACAATTGTCTGATGACCAATCCGCAAAAGGGGATTTGGTCCTAATATAATTACCAACATGATTAATCCACAATGGGGATTAATCCTATAAATAAAATAACAACAATAATAAGAATACTCTTCGTAGTTACATTATTTCAACAGAGCACATGGTTTCCTTCGCTTACTAGGCCATGACATCCCATTCCACTGGGATGCACATGCCCAAAACGCTTTCGATGATCTTAAAATGGCACTCTCCAATGCCCCTTTAATTAGTTCACCCGACTATAATCACGACTATATCCTCTACATATCATCCTCAACCATCTCAATAGCAGGAGTTCTCGTTCAAATAGGAGATGATGATCGTGAGAATGTCATTTACTACATTAGTAAAAACCTCTCAGGGCCACCCTTGAAATACAATCACGAAGAGAAACTAGCCCTTGCAGTCCAGAAACTGCGCCATTACATTCTGCTTCGCACAACCAAAGTCATAGCAGATTCCAACCCCATGCAATACTTGCTCAGTCATCGGCAAATTAACGGTAAATTTTCTCGATGGATCGTTATCCTTCGGGAGTACGACCTCAAATTTTCAATACCCATGAGCAAGAAATCTCTCTTCCTCGCCGAACTTGTCATAGACTTCCCCTCCGATACTACCAGTTCCCCCGTCAATATCGACTTCCCCGATGAACATCTCTTTTACATCACTTCAGATGATCCTTGGTATGACGACCTCCTCGTCTACCTTTGAACCCAAAAGTTCGGTAACCACCCCTCATGAGATGATCGTCGACGTATTCGCCATCAGTCCCCCTGCTATCTCTTCATCGGAGATATCTTATATTGGCGAGGGGTCGACACCATACTCCGTCGATGCTTGACTATTGATGAGGTCGATAGAGTCTTGAACAACTGCCACAATGATGCTTGTGGGGGCCACCTCTCGGGGATGTCCATCGCTCAGAAAATCATCCGCACAGGTTAGTTTTGGCCTACATTATTTCACGATTGCATTAATGGCGTGAAGCGATGTGATAAATGCCAACTTTATGCCAACAAAGCATGAGCACCACCTGCTCTTCTACACCCAGTCATTACTGCAGGCCCCTTTTGTAAATGGGGCATCGACTTCATGACTTGCAACCCTTCATCCAACAATGGACACAAATACATCGTCGTTGCAGTCGATTACTTTACAAAGTGGGCTGAAGCCATGCCTACCTTAAACAACACCGCTGACACTGCAACGCGTTTTTTCTTTAAACATGTCATATCCCACTTTGGAGTACCACTCCAACTAGTCTCTGATCACGAGAAACATTTTGAGAATGAGATTTTCGTCGAACTCTCATCTAGGTTAGGATTCTCCCATGAGTTCGCCTCACCATACTACCCTCAGTCCAATGGACAGGTCGAAGGAGTTAACAAGGTCCTCAAGACCATGTTGCAACGCACGGTTAACAAACATAAGACCAATTGGAATCATATGTTATTTTCCATGCTATGGGCTTACCGTACGACTGTGAAAACTGCCACTCATTTCACACCATTTCATCTAGTCCATGGGGTCGAGGCCACTCTTCCTATCGAGTGTGAAATTCCCACCTTATGCACTACGATTGAGCTATTACCCGACACTTCTCTAATGGAGCAGTGTTTGTTGAACTTAGAGTCCCTGGATGAAGATCGTCGATTTTCATTACAGAACAATGAGGCAGCCAAAAAACAGTCAAAAGCCACCTTTGATAGATCCCACATCTGCACATACAAACAAACAAAGGATAACATCAACATCCATATATACATAGTACACATGCTATACTATCTAAATACAAAAACATCAAAAAATCACATCATACCTCGGCGGTCGAACACCTCTCTTGGAGGTAACACCATCTCCGGATCATCCCGGAAGTCCACCCCATAGTACAGATACTGCAGTATGATCTGCAACATCTGCCGCCACACCTGTGCAACCTCGGACGTGAAATAATGGCCACCCTCCCCACCACCGTGACGAATCAAGATCCTAGACCACTGCTTCAGTCGTGATTCTCGCACACCAGGTGCACCCAATAACACTCTATGGCGCAGCATCAACACCCTCTCCAAAAACCATGCAACCAAAATGGACCCAAAAGCGAACTCCCTTGAGTCCGTAGCTCGACAACTGTCTAGATGCCCTACCATCTTGGCATGCAACATCAAGCCTCAGGAAAAATGCTCTCCTGCTAGTGCCCTCCCAATAATATTTAGCTGACCACCACTGATCCGCTGAGTCACGAGGGACCCATATACCCTCACAACCATCACTGCCACAAAACGATGAACCAGGGCATCCATAACACCGATACTCACCATGGAGCCAGACATAAAGTCAACCTCGTATAGTACCTCCAGCCTAAGGTAGCCAACTACCCATCCCTAGGTAATACAGGCTCCATCGGTAAGGGAGTTCCCTGAAAAGGGAGCCTAGTCAGAAAATATACATCCTCCACCGCAGTGAAGGCCAACTGCTCACCCCGCACCATAAAACAATGCAGATCCAGACTCCACATCTGAATCAAGAACTGCTGGAGGTACTCCTGGGTCCGTACCAAGGGACACTCAAATAACTTTAGCAACCCACAAGATGCCAAAGTATCATGAACCACCGACTCCTCATTGGTCACAGCCTCCCTGAACTGTGACCAATATCTCTCTCTCCAGTAAACCGACATCATCCAAATGATCACCTGCAACCACATAATCCAGTTCTTGATCAACCATCTCAAAAATAAACACATTAACATCTCCAAAAAAGATAAGTTTTGCACCCGTCAACTTTGCCTCCAAGGCGTGGCTGTTTAACCCCACAGGCACGCACACGTGTGCGCCTATTCATCCCACAGGTGCACACACATGCGCGCCTGTTCATCCCATAGGCGCATCCGCATGCGCACCTATCAGCCATACAAAGGCGCCTTCATGTGCCCCTGTCACATATACATGCGTGCATCATAGTGCACCTATTCACTACACAACTGCGCATGCATGCACAACTGTTAAGCTTACAGGCACGCACACCATGCATGCCTGTTTCTCCTATTAAGGCGCCCTTGGGCACGGATATCCGCATTACAGGCGCGCACACCATGCGTGCCTGTTTCCCCCATTAAGGCACCCCCATGCGTGGATATCCGCATTACAGGTGCGCACCCATGCGCGTATATTTCTCGATCGCCCACACATTGGGGGGCCCACATCCACAATACCCCCTGTACGGCCCTCTGTACAGGCCCTGCCCAAAAATAGAAACCCTAATTTTATGTAGAAGGATAAGACAACTAACTTGAAGCTAACTGGTCTTGAATCGACTGCCTCATTCTCCCGGAATCTCCAAATCTCCTTTGAATATCTCTCGTCCAATCACTCTGACAGCAGGTACAAATGAGGTGGTAGTGTGGGCCCTACAACTATATATAGTCATTTTTTCCAAACTTTCAGACTCCATTCCAGGAGCTCTGGATGTCCGTTTTTCGATCCATCTTCAGCCACGAGACCAACATCTCATCCACTACACCATTCCATTCCTCGGGCCACTTTCCATCCTTAGCCCCCGAGCGACATTTTTTCTCATATTACGCTCAGGTACGCATGATTACATTATTGAATAACTACTCTATGATCTTTCTCTTTAGATATCGTTCACTTTGGGTATTCATTTTTCATGTGTGCAAGTACTTATTCATCATATCTTAGCAGTCTCCCTTCAGGTATATTATCGACACTGGCATGTAATCATTCCCTTTGAATCTCAATTGCATCTCCAGTCACACCCTCTGAAATTTTCCTTTAGGGTCCCTATATCCAGCTTTGCAGTACTGTCACCTCCACTGCATTTTGGGTACTGTCACCCGATAACACTCTTCCTCACATGAGTTGTCCCATTCATAGCCCCCCTTGGAACTTTGACACTCCTGCTGTTTTCAACCTTTAGGGATGGGAGTCCTGATAGTCTCACATCATGTCGCGAATCAGCCACATACTCCTTCTCATTTTTCTAGCCTACCCAATGGACTCCCAGGGAACTTCCTCGCGGTTTTATTTTGATTGCACTCCCGCAACACCATTTACCATCCATTTAATCCACCGCCGGTTTGCCCATCTTTAGATTTCCCTCCATACATCGCCCTAATACAAAACCTCACCTATGGGGCCCTAACCCTCCACTCGTTTTCCAAGTAACTTGCGCTATCATCTGGCCAAGCCATCTTACACTGGGGCACCTGTTTCTATATCTGCGTTATTATCCCCATTGATTTTTTAATTCTTTTTGTAATTAAGCCGTTGTTTCTAGCATTTTACATAGCTTTTTGTCGTCACCTTTGGTGACCTTCTTGGCAAATGAAACCCATGTCGCCCTTGGTTGGGGCATTCCTTATCACCTACTCCTGTTGACATCGTCCATAAACTCCAAGTATCCCACAGGCCACCTACCACTTCTCTCTGAGTTTGTTCACTTTGTCCTGCCTCTGGCACAACTTATCCCATGTCTCGTTGTCCCCCTAACATTCGACCTAGTTGAATGATTGAGACCACTTATACTTCACATATATCCCCAACCAAGGGAAGTCTTGAGTCTCCACGCATATTTACTTTGTCTATGTACCTCCTCAGTTCTTGACCTCACCTAGTGGATTTCACGAAGCCCTTTGCTTCTTGGAGTCACGTCTCTCTTTTTGTCGACATCAACACAGTTTCCAGAAGGGTGACAGTATCTTGACTCTCATTACCTTTACAATGAGGAGTCTCAGATGACACAGGGAGAACCATCATTGCTCTCTGTTGTCGTTGACCCCCATAACATTCGACTCAACACTTTCTCATGTTACAGTGGGTCTTACTTTGCGACTATTGCAATATTTTTTTATATTTGCCGAAGACCTCTAAACTTTGTTGGGCTATCAATGCCCATAGAATCCGTGATACTTCTTACAGGTATCATTGCCTACTGTTTAGAGTATTGTTCCTCATCAGAATTGTCCTCTGCCTTTATCAAAACCACCCCTGAGGCCGCTACAGTTGTCTACATCAACAGACAGTTTCAGTTACTGTACAACACCCTTTTTTGAGTTACATGACACGATCATGGGGCATGCCCGCCTCGTTTGTATGCAATTTATTTTCCACACCTTGCGAAAGGTTGGATCCTATAGGTAACCTTCTCCCTCCAACGGGTCACTCTTGATACTCTCACTATCGCTCTTTCTCACAACGATACTCTCAGTAGAAGAAACATTGATGAATTTCAGCTATCAGTATGATCTTAACCTCATCCATCAGGGGGCATCTGTTATCACTGAAATTTTGTTCGCAAATAATTACAGGCATCCAACATCTTCAAACAACTATGAGTTCACCCATGGACCAAAATTACCAAATTTTTTTTTCCAAAAGATTCAAAACTATATAAATAGTTATAAAATCAAGATGCGCTATGACTACATAGGGCGCGCGCACATGCGTCATCAAGAAACGCAGGAAAAACGCACATGCGCATGATGCATGACTGTGGATGCTAAAAGCCACGCACACCTAAGAATGACGCATTTATGATGTTGGTCGGCCTCCCACCCACTTTTGGTTCAACTTCCAAGTTGATTTGACATCCAAATCTCGGTTGGATCTGGCTGGGTGGTTGGTCAAAGACCTAAAGGTGCCCTAAATAGCCCCTTTTCACACTAAAAGTTGGTTGTAGAATACCTCAAAGTGGTGCTATAAAACAAGGCCATGGGTGCACTACATTTTCAAGGAATTCATTTGCAAGGTTATGCTGCTGCTATTCTCTTGGGGAAACCTCTTTTCTCATCAAGAGCATACTAGCGCCATTCCATTTGGGCAATCCACATCACCTTTTGAGTGGGTTAGCTTGGGATTCTTTCACCATTTCTTTCAAGTTTTCAAGTTGTAAGAAGAGCTCAATCTTGGGGGTCCAAGAGTCCTCCCTTGGAGGAAGAAGGGACCCAAAGTCCCCTTTCTCTTTGGTGTTTTCTTTTCACTAATACAATCCTTTCCATTGGTGACATGAGTCTTGTTTGTTTCTTGTTCTTATGTCCTTATGCATAATAGTTTAATTGTTTTTTCCCTTCCTAGTTTAATTCTTAGCTTAGTCTTTTATGTTTATTCTTCTAACCCTTTCATTTACTGCGGTCTTGCCTAGCTGACCCAACAGGGCTTGTAAGCATCTCTATTTTTCTCACTAAAGTGACAAAAGAGATGCAACAAAAAGTACAAATTGTTGTTAGCACTTCACAAAACCACAAAATTTCTCAATAAAAGAAATTGGCTGATATAATGATGAAGTAAACAAAAATTTATAGCAACAATAGTAAGAAGACAATACTTCACAATAAGTTCCTTGAAACAACTTCAAAATGACCAAGAATAATCAATCATTAACATCACAATACTAGCATTTATCAAAAGCAAGAAAGGAAAATCATTAATCAACCTTTTCAATTGCTTTTGGAATCTTTTAGTGCTGCAATGCATGGCTATAGCCTACTTTAGTAACAACATCAATAAAGTTAGTAGGTTAGGCTATTCTAATGTTAGAAGTACTTAGTAGAAAGCTTAAGGTGTAGGTTTTGATGGTTTTTTTATTCAATCACTCAATAGGAAGTCTTAGATAAATGATTTTAGGGAAAATGGAGTCTATTAGGTGGCATAAAATGTTGAAGGAAAATGATGATAGTAGGAGAGCCAAAGACAAGAGAGATTAGTAGCTGAAGTGTTGGTAAGCCAAGGCTTCAACTACCAAAACCTAGGGGAAAATTGCTTCTAAGGTGTAGGTAACTGTGGGTCTTAGTAAATTTTCCTCCGTCTTTAACTCAAAGATGAAGCAAATGACGACTAAGATAAAGCAATAAGTGCTAGTGTGTTGCAATCTCAAGGACCTTAGCAATAGTTTCAAGGAAATAGGCTTCTAGCAATAACAATGTCAATCACATATAACAATCAAGTTATTTAAACATGTGCATGAAACTCCCTTTCCCAGACAAGTGCTCAAAGATGTTATGATATTCTACAAGCAAGGTTTGGAGGGGATGCTAGGATGTCCTATTGGGCTAGTTCTCATTGGATGCAGGATGTTTTCGGATGAAGACAAATCCATGCCTTGTAAGTGGATGAGGTGGCAAGGGATGTCTGGGAAATGGGTGCAGTGATGATAGGGGAATGTATGACTAACCCATGGGTACCTCTGAAGAGGGTGAGCTGCACCTTGTCATGGATGAAAATGTTTCCAAGCCCATTGATGAATTTTATATTTTATTCTTATTGTTTTTTATTTCAAGAGACTAGTTAGGGGACACTGCCCTGGTGTGGTGACCAGTGTTCACAATGTTACCCACAAGCATTTCACAGAAATAAGAAGGCTGGCTTGTGATGAGACCCCCTTTCTCTTGTATATACCACCAACAACCACTACCCTGGTGTGGTGACCACCTGAATGGTAGTGTCATATCACTACATTCCCATGGACCTAATAGCCTGGATCATGATGAGACCCCCTATCCTCCAACCAAGTATTGATTTATTATTTTTACGGGTCCCTCTGTTTCTTGCTGAGAAGCCTTTTATTTCTTTCTCGGGGATCCCTGGGTGAAGCATATGAAGGTTTCATTCTTTTGGATTTTATCTTTTTCCAACTACTTTTACCCTCTAGGCCTTTAGCCCCTTATTCCCACAAGGTAAGGTACAACCCTTTGCTATCTTGGAAAACCCAATGCCTGGACTAGTGTATGGGATGGATGATAGGGAAAAAGATGAAAAGTGGTAAGTATGGTGGGAACAGACGATGACCTTTCATGAACCCCCCAAGTGGAAACTCAAACCCTATGGGAACCAACTTACTAGGGCATCATGTCATTCACCCCAGGTATGGTCAAGTGGAAAGGCATAAGGTCCAAGGGAACGTTATAAGTAAAAGAATTAAATTCACATATTCAAATGTTTTAAGAATCAGAGTGACACATACAATGATACCCGAACTCATTACCTCATGGAGAAATACCCACTGCTGCTGAAGGACCAGGCCGATGGGATGGATGTCGCTGCTGCTGACAAGGTGGATGTGCTGAAGAAGAAAAGGATGGGCCCTCTAGGGCCAGGCTCAAGTCGATCTGGCTCTCAGTACTCCATGTCTAGGACCTGTGGGCCTCGAGACATAATCTCCTTAGTTATCCCTAGGTTAGGGGATAACAGGTACCACAAGTACTTCCCACTCAAAGTTACCTTATGTAGATTCCCTAGGAATGGACACTAAGGATACCTCTCCGCAATCGATAATCGAATATAATAGTCGTGGGTCGAGACCACAAATATGGGCATGAAAACTAAGCCCAAAATTTTGACAGGTGATGCCACCTATAGGGCCTTGCACTTCCAAAAACCCCATACAAGTAGTAGTCCATAGACACCAAAACAAGTGGAGAGGGGATCTCTCCCCACTTTCTCTAGTGTGACCACATGTTTAAATCCTGTGTTAAACAAAATTTCCCGTCAAGCGCTACTTGCTACTAATGGATTTATCTCTCGTTAGTGACTCCTAGTTTCATTTTCAATGGCCTTGGAGAATTTACTCTCCAACTTTGCACTAAGGCTCCAAATCCTAGTCTATTGTTGGTTTGCTGGAAAGAAAAGAGTCTAATGGATTTTAAATTAAGCACTTTTCTTCTTAAGATGTTGATTACTCAAAGGGTATGTTGACCGCCCATTTAGCAACGGTGGTCAACTCATGTGCCATGAAGATGCATCACCAGATGCAAATTTTATGAAGACAGTATTAGTTCTACTTGGGTATTTGATGCCCCCAGCACAATTTTTGTAAACGAAATTTCCGCACCCCTGCGTGGGTTGATAATGTAATAAGTCTGCATGGATCATAGTTAGGTTAGGTACCTTGGGTGTTTCCATTGGGGGAGTTCCTTTCACCGAGGGTTTTTTATCCTCAGGTTGTCGACTGGGCTTTAGGGCCTGGTCGACTTCCTTTGAGTTTTTCCCTCCACACATGCAATAATTTCCTCCAAAGTGGTGAAAGGCTCTCTGATGGTCTCATTTTTTTGGTAACCTTTGTTTAGGAATGTTGTAAA
>CBVK0103080943.1:0-24022 GCA_900067695.1 Picea abies
TTATGTTTATCTTTTATATGTTGCTTATGCGATTGCATATCAGGTTAGAAATCTGAGAGAATGAGTTTCAATTGTTTCTCTGCTTAGGCCAGGAGATTCCTGCATCGAGTGCAGTTGAATACCTCCGCATAGAGTGTGTCGAGGAGGCTAAGTAGTTGAACCTTTGCTCTCATTTTGTTCAGAGTTGGGTTGAGTTATTCGAGCCGTGCAGGTGAGTGCAGGTCGAATTCGAGTCTCAGTAGCAAGTCTGAGAAGGGGGAGGTTGAAGCTGTTGCGAGCGTGAATGCGCAAGGGTCAGAAGATTTCAACATTTTTGGAGGTATTTGAAGGCCGAGCACTAGGAACGTCTTCGAAGAACCTCTGAAGGAGAAAGAAGGACAAAGCTCAGGAGAGATAGTTCTTTTGTTCCACTGCGGGAGCTGACCCCAGTGAAGTTCGCACGGGACGAAGGTGGTGCAGCGGAGAAATTTCCAGGAGAAAGAGAATCGACGGTTGGTAATCCAAGGGAATTTTCCCGAAACCCCGAGGATCATCCGATCGAGGAGGAGCTGCGCGAGAGATAGTCCCCTACCACAGGCGTGGAGAGTCAAAGCCCATCGGACTTCGGAGTTTTGGCGTTCGGGGATTGGTAAGGCGAGAGTTCAACACCTCGAGAAATCCCGAGTCGCGATTTTCCGAGTCAATCTGGGTCGTTGATCCAGACAGGGACACGTGGTGCAGGATCCCTTTAGATCGGGGTTCAGCATTCGGCGTTTCATAGAGAAAGAGGTTTATACTCTACGAAATCGTGAAGTGCGATTTCCCGATTCGACCCGAGCCGTCGATCATAGCTGGACAGGTGGCACGAATCCAGAGTTTCGGGGTTTCAGCGTTCAGAGTTTTGTGATACAAGAGTTTTATGCCCCGTGAAATCGCGAGTTGCGATTTCCCGAAGTAACGGGAACCGTCGATCTACGGAGGGACGCGTGGCATCAGATCTCGGATATCGGGGTTCGGAGTTTCGAGGTTTTCGACACCAAGGGAACTTCACATGATGGATTCGCGATCCGTGAAATCCCGAGGGTGACGTGGCATCGTGGGACCCAGGAGTAAGTGGAAGACAGGTGGCATGCAGTCGGAGTTTCGGGGTTCGGGGTTTAGTGTTGCATGAGACACATAACAACATAATCGCCGATTTCCCGAAAGGAAATACCCCGAGAAGAAAGGGACGTTGACCGTTGATCATCGGGGATCGGGGTTTGGTTTTGCATAAGAATTGTGTTCGCGCGATCCGCGAACTCCCGAGTTCCGACTTCCCGATATCCGAGAGGAGGGAGAACTGCTGAAGGAGTTACTGTGGGTGACTCGTGACTCCCGACGGGAGTTGGAAGAGCTTAGACTCTTCAGGCCCGTGAAAGGAGGAGATCCTGGTGGGTGCGGCTTGCTTGGTGAGGGGCAGGTTGTGTCAGATGACCTACAAAAGATTAGGAATACAATGCAACAACATATGCAACCTATATTGATCACTTTGAAAGTTTAGACATAGATATAAATGAAAAAATTAACAAAATCATTTAAACATAGGGTTTTTGGACAATGATGAACTCTTTTATTCAATTGCAAGATAAAGAGGATTACAACCTTTGTTGACAACCAATCCAAAAACCAAGTCTAGGATCCTCTGTCATGGCTCCAAGTGCATCAATCCCACATTATCTTCTTGCAACCAACATATCACCAAGGGAAGGAGGAAGGGTTGCATAAGGAGAAAGTCTAGAGGGGAAGGATGAGGCTAAAACTAAAAATAGGATGCAAATCTTGGGCTAAGAAAGGGAAGGGATTTTGGAAGAGTTTTCTTATTCTCTTGCTTATGTTCATAAGTGACTCCACAAGATCTCTTTTTATATGAGAAAAATATGGATATTCAGTTTGGGGATGGGCTACAAGGGGTAAAATGGTTAGGAAACCCTCCATATCCTGTAAACTCCGTCGAATTCCGTGCAATTTTATATTTTTTTCAACTTTTGGAGGTAAACGCGGGCTAACTAGCATGCAACACACATGTGTACACGGGATAACTAGCATGCAACACGCATGTGTATGTGGGCTATTAGTGCAACAGGGTGCACACACTATCCAAAAAATGTTTTTTTTTAAAGGAAGCCTCAACAGTATTTTGGAAAAGTATGCAAATGGAAGGTCCAATGTCTTGTATGAACATATAAGAAATTTTGGACTATAACATATGCCCCCTAATGTGTGAGGTTAGAAAAGAAAATCATGGTTGAAATACATTACAATATCTTTACATAGTGGGAAGGAACAGAGTTGAGTGAGCCTGAGATGAGTGTTTGTGAACGTTCCATTTGCAAAGTAATGATAATCTCTTCGAGGCAGGAATACCCATGCTCGGGATGAACTAAGCATGGCTTCCAATCAAGTACAATGCAAATCCATGTCATATATGACTACTAGAAAAAATATAAATGTCCATATAAAGTGCATCTGTGAACAATATACAACAGATATACATCTCAAGATAATATGAAGATATACAAGTACAATATGATATGCATCTTCAAGAAGCATTGATGCTTGTGGCTAGAGATGAGGAGTTCATAGCTCGAGCAACAACTTCAAGATCTTCAAAATCTTAGGTAGGAGTACAATAGGAGTGTAAGACTCACTACCTTGAGGTATTTGATATGTTGTCAGGGAAATACTATAGGATCTCAATCATTAGGCACAAAAATTCGTTGGTTTTGAATCCGAACATGATGTAGGAGCATCTCCTGAGACAAGCGAGCCAACATGGAATGCAAGTGGATAGTTGGGCACACGCCAGCACAAATTTTTGAATTTTCCCTTGAAGTGATGCGCCAAATATAAATGAGATCATTTAATGAAGGTTCCTTGGTATAATGTAATCATACCTTGAGCGCCCCACTCTCGTCTGAAGTAGATGGAGGCATTTATAGCAGTAAATGTAAGTAGGTAGAATTGAATATTAGATTAGACAGTTTTAGAAGAAAGAGGGAAACGGATATAGACACCCTCATTGTGCATTGTAACATAATTCAGGATAGTTAGAAATCATTCTGAGCATTGAGAAGAGAAGCAGAGGATTGTGTAGAAACACCCATGTACAGTTATTTGGATTAATAGAAGAAATTGATTCAAATCCATGGTTTGGTGTTTGTTCTCTATGTATGTGTGTTGATTGATATGCTCATGAGTAATTACTTCCTGTTATGCATTTACTGTTATGTTGTGTATATGATTTCATGTGTTGAGATTGAAGTCTGAGAGGAAGTGGAATGATTTACAATTGTTTCTCTATCTGAGCAAGGATTCCTGCAAGGAGTGTAATTGAAGTCGTCCGCAAGGAGTGCGTTGACAGAAGGCTTGGATAGTCTAACTCTTGTTCTCATTCACCCAGAAGTGAATTCAGGTTATACGATCCGTGCAAGGAGTGCGGAGGCTAAGGAGAGTCTCAGTTGTGAATCTGAGAGAAGTATTGAAGGACTGCTGCCACAGGTGTGCATAGAGTCGAAAGAACTCAAAACTTGGAGGTGTTTGAGAACTGCTACAAGGAGTGCGTGCAAGGACCCTCTTTGAGGTTGAACGTGTGAAAAAGCTCAGGAGGGATAAGGCTTTCACGTTCGTCGAGAAGAAGCAGAGAGAGTTTGTGTCATGGAGTGGTTGAACATGCGCTACAAAGTTACGTGCAGGAGGACCAGCTTTCATAAAGAAATACTGGGTTCACTCATAGAAGACATCTAAGAGGAAGATAGATGGTTAGGATCTTGTCGAGGCGATTAGAAAAATCCCGTCAGCCATTATATCTACCAAAGAAGAAAGGAGGCTACGATTGCGTTGGGAGTTCAAGCTCCAGAAGTCCTAGCCTTGGATCTCAGGGCGGACATGCGTCAGAAGATCAAAAAAGGAGTCGGGGTTCGGGAAATCAGGGATCCTGAGTACCGAGAAAACTTTGCATCAGGAATCGAGAAACTCTGAAACGTGATTTCCTGATAGGCTAACAGTGTGGGGCCACAGTGGAATTAGTGGAGGACAGGTGGCAAGGAAGTCATCCATCAGCATTTAGGTCATCGGGATATCGGGGACCCTGGTGACAAGTTGGTTTTTCATTTTGGAATCGCAAACTGCGAAACCCCGAGGAGGGATATGACTATGGTCATATAAGGAGCGGTCGCGCGGACACAAGGCTTATCCTGGAGGCTAAGGTAGCAGGGGAGTGTATCGGGGATTGGGGATTAGTAAGGTGAGTTGTTTTGAACATCACAAATGTTGAAATCCCGATAGGAAAAACCCCGATAGCGAGGTAAAAGGTCAGCGTTGACTTATGTCGGGGTTCGGGGTTTTGAGAACCCCAAAATACTTGACCACAAGACTCCCGAAATCGCGAAGTCCAATTTACCAATAGTTTAGGGAGATCTTTTGGAGAGATGTTGTGGGTGAGGAAAATTCTCGATAGGGAATTTGAAGAGCTTTAAAGTTCTTCGGGCCGAGAACAGAGGAGTTCTTGTGAGCGGACGTGTCTGGGTGGTGCACCTGTGTCAAGTGGTATCAGAGCGTGTTTCTTGATTGTATATTTTAGGCAAGAGAGGCAAGAGGAAAAGAGCACTCTGATACACATCAAGTGGTATCAGAGCGAGAAAATTTCTTTGCTTTATGTAGCAGAGAAGAAGGAATTTCACCATGCCTCCAAGGAGAAGGGGTAGAAAATCACCCGATCTAGAGGAGGAAAGGGAAATGTCCAGAGAAAGAGGTAGGCAAGTGAAGAATCCTGACATGGAGAGAGAAGTGCATAATCTTCGTGCCAGAATGGAGGACATGGAGACATCACAAAGGCGCAAAGCTGATGTAGGAGATATCAGTGAGTTGAAAAATGAAGATGATGTTGGACATGGAGAAGAAGAAATCCCAGTGGAGGATGCAACAACTGAACGCTTGCTTAAAGCTGTTGCAAGAATGGGTGCAAAGGTGAAAATGGACGTTCCAGTTTATGAGGGAAATCTGGATGTAGAAGAGCTTCTAGACTGGATTAGAGCTCTAGACACCTATTTTGACTATGAAGATATTGAAGAGGACAAGAAAGTCAGGCATGCCGTCACGAGATTAAAAGGAAATGCAGCCTTGTGGTGGGATGAACTACAAGCTGACAGGCATTGCCAAGGCAAGCAGAAAATTAAGAGTTGGGACAGGATGACTGCAAAAATGAAGGCAAAATTCATTCCTAGGGACTATCAAATTTCTCTGTTCAGGAGGATGCAAAACCTGAGATAGAAGCTAATGACAGTGAATGAATATACTAAGGAATTTTATAGGTTGAATATCAGGGCAGGTCATCGCGAAAGCAATGAAAAAAAAGTGGCCAGGTATATGAATGGCCTGAGATATGAGATTCAGGATGAAATGAGTATTGAAACCATCCGAACGGTAGAGGATGCTTATCAAATGGCTTTGAAGGCAGAGGAGAAGTTGGGTTGTAAGCAAGGTCAAAGAGGCTGAGGAAGAAGTCATCCTAGAGGCAAAGCAGTTGCACAAGAAAAAACCCAGAAGCCTAAGGACGACTGGAAGAAACCTCAGACTCAGATAGAGAGAGGTGGAAGTTCACAGCGAGGGCAATACACAGAGAAAAGAGAACAACATACTGAGCAGAGAGGAGGATATGCTTATAATCATAGGTTTCCTCGTACCAGAGGTGGAGGAAGAGGAAGAGGTGGAGTAATCACATGCTTCAAATGTGGAAAGAATGGGCACAGGTCGTTCGAGTGTCCAGAGAAAAAGAAAGAAACTGGAGAGACTCACGTCGTCGAGGCACAGAGGTGAGATGTTGAGGCAGAATACGCTGAAGGTGGAATATCGTTGGTGATGCGGAAAGTCCTTTTGACGCCAGAGAAGGAGATGGAGAATTCAGCGCAGAGGAACAGTCTTTTTAGGACTGCTTGCAAGACCAAGGATAGAGTGTGCAAGGTTATCGTGGACAGTGGAAGCACAGATAATCTCGTTTCAGCCAAGATGGTAGAAAAGCTAGAGCTAGAGACGACTGATCAACCGAGTCCATACAAAGTTTCATGGCTACAAAAGGGACATCAGGTAAATGTCACCAAATAGTGCTTAGTTGACATTAAGATAGGAGGATATAAAGATAATATTTTATGTGATGTTATTCCTATGGATGTTTTTCATCTATTGTTGGGTATACCATGGCAATATGATAGAAATGTGATCCATGATGGAAGGATGAACACATACACCCTGAAGAAGAATGGGATAACCCATATGTTGCATCCAATTGAGGATAAAGAGGTGAAGCCGGAAGTAATCAACATAGTACTTCTCATGAGTGGGAATGAATTTCTTACCGAGGTTAAGAAGAAGGAGGATCCGCAATTCTTTGTGGTCAGAAAACTGATAATTGTTCTGACTAGCACAAGAGTGGATAATTTTCCAGAAGAAGTTCAGGAACTGCTGGAAGAGTTCGTTGATATTGTAGTGGATGAATTACCTCATTCGTTGCCACCGATGAGAAGTGTGAGTCATCATATTGATCTCATACTATGAGCCAGTTTGCCAAACAAAGTCGCGTATAGATTGATGCCGCAGGAGAATGAAGATGTCAAAAGACAAGTCCAGGATTTATTGGACAAAGGTTTGGTTAGGGAAAGCTTGAGTCCGTGTGTTGTTCCGACAGTACTCAGTCCTAAGAAAGACGGAGGCTGGAGGATGTGCACTGATTCAAAAGCCATTAACAAGATAAATATCAAGTATAGATTCCCATTGTCGAGAATGGATGATTTGATGGATTGCTTAAGTGGAGCAATTTTTTTTTCAAAGATTGATTTGAAGAGTGGATATCACCAGATTCGCATGAGAGAAGGTGATGAATGGAAAACAACATTCAAGAAAAAAAAATGTTTGTATGAATGGATTGTCATGTCATTTGGCTTAACAAATGTGCCAAGTACCTTTATGAGGTTGATGAATGAAGTCCTGAAGGATTTCATCGATAAATTTGTCCTCGTGTATCTGGATGACATATTGGTTTTCAGCAAGACAAAGGCTGAACATCTGAAGCATTTAGCCATTGTGATGAAGAGATTACATCAAGAGAAGTTGTTAATAAACATGAAGAAGTCCTCATTCATGAAGACAAAACTCATTTATTTGCGATTTTTTATTTCGACAAATGAGTTGAGGATGGATCCAGATAAGGTGGAGGTAATCAAGAATTGGCCATCACCGAGGAACATATTTGAGGTGAGAAGTTTTCATGGTTTGGCTAGTTTCTACTGAAAATTCATCAGGAATTTCAATGGGATTAGTGCAACAATGATGGATACAGTGAAGAAAAGACATAAATCTTTTCACTGGACTGAAGAATCTGAGAAGAGTTTCAATTTGTTGAAATGGAAGATTACAGAACAACCAATTCTGGTGTTGCCATATTTTCAAAAGACATTTTAGGTAAAATGTGACGCAAGCGGGTTTTCCATAGGAGTAGTCTTGAGTCAGGAGGACAGACCAATTGCATATTTTAGTGAGAAGCTAAATGAGGCGAAGATGAAGTATTCCACATATGACAAGATATTTTATGCCATCATCCAGGCATTGAAGAAATGGAGACACTATTTGATTCCGAAGGAATTTTTTTTATATAGTGATAACCATGCATTGCAATTTGTGACTCAACAAGAAAAGTTGAATCGGAGGCATGTTAAATGGGTTGAGTACATGAAAAATTTAACTTTTGTGATAAAACATATTTCTGGTACTTCTAACAAAGTGGTTTCTTCTTTGAGCAGGAAGTGTTTGTTGTTGCAGGAGTTCAAAGTCAGGACATTAGGCTTTGATGGTATTAGGGATATATATGAAGATGATCAGGATTTTAAAGAAGCATACAGAGCAGCTGAGAACCCAGTTCTCAGAGACAGAAGCTAGTGGATAGAGTACGTGATCCAAGAAGGATTGTTATTCAAGGGCAATCAATTGCGTATTCCAAATTGCTCCATGAGGGAGAATCTGTTGAAGGAGAAACACAGTGGAGGATTGGCCAGACACTTCGGTCATGAAAAGACATTCGCGAAGCTGAGCGAGTCATACTTTTGACCAGGGATGCGGTCAGAGGTCAAGTGGTTTGTAGACAGATGCAGAATTTCCCAGCATTCAAAGGGAAGAAAGAAGAATGCAGGATTCTATCAACCATTACCCATACCTGAGAGACCATGGGATGAAATTAGCATGGATTTCATATTGGGATTGCCAAGGACACAAAGAGGATTTGATTTGATCTTTGTGGTAGTGGATAGATTTTCCAAGATGACACATTTTATCCCATGTCAGAAAACCAGTGATGTGACTCACATCGCAAATCTGTTTTTCAAATAAGTCATTCAACTTCACAACTTACCAAAGAGTATTGTTTCGGACAAGGATACAAAGTTCTTAGGGCACTTTTGGAGGAAATTATGGAAGAAGTTGGGGACTAACTTGTTGTTTAGTTCATCTTATCATCCTCAGACGGATGGGCAAACAGAAGTGGTGAACAGAAGTCTGGGAGACTTGCTGAGAAGCTTGGTGAGAGAGCACCACAGCCAGTGGGATAATATATTGCCATAGGCAGAGTTCGCATATAATGACTCAGTGAACAGGAGCACAGGCCAGAGTCCATTCCAGATTGTATATGGAATGCAGCCGAGAGGAGTTTCTGAATTGAGAGATTCAGATAAAACTGCTACTAGGAGTGCTAGTGCAGAAGAATTTGTTGACACAATGAAAGAACTTCACAGCCAGGTGAAGGAGCGGTTGCTGAAATCAAGCCAAGAATATAAACGCAGAGCCGATCAGCATAGAAGAAAACTTCAGTTTGAGGTTGGTGATTTCGTTCTGGCACATCTGAGGAAGGAAAGGTTCCTAAGAGGAACGTACAATAAATTAAAGATGAAGAAAATTGGACCATGCAAGGCCTTGAAGAAAATGGGGCAGAATGCTTATGAGATTGAATTATTGGATGGGATCAGAATTTCTTTGATATTCAACGTCTCAGATTTTTATCCATACAAAGTTGAGGAAGCAGGAACAAGTGATGAACAACCAAAGGTTCAGTGGCAGAATCAAATGCCAGTTGTAGAGAAGCCACAGATGGAACAGATACTAGATAAACGAGTGGGTAAGAGGACCATAAGGAAAGAATACTTAGAATATTTGGTCAAATGGAAGGACCATCCAGTTGAAGATGCCAGCTGGGAGACTGAAGCAGAGATTCTGAAGCATGGACAGACCGTGCAGGAGCTCATGGACAGGAGCCCATGCAAATTTTCAAGTGAGAGAGTATGATGCAGGAGCATCTCCCGAGACAAGCGAGCCAACACAAAATGCAAGTGGATAGCTGGGCACACGCCAGCACAAATTTTTGAATTTTCCCTTGAAGTGATGCGCCAAATATAAATGAGATCATTTAATGAAGGCATCTTGGTATAATGTAATCATACCTTAAGCACCCCCCTCTCGTCTGAAGTATATGGAGGCATTTATAACAGTAAATGTAAGTAGGTAGAATTGAATATTAGATTAGACAGTTTTAGAAGAAAGAGGGAAACGGATATAGACACCCTCATTGTGCATTGTAACATAATTCAGGATAGTTAGAAATAATTCTGAGCATTGAGAAGAGAAGCAAAGGACTGTGTAGAAACACCCATGTACAATTATTTGGATTAATAGAAGAAATTGATTCAAATCCATGGTTTGGTGTTTGTTCTCTGTGTATGTGTGTTGATTGATATGCTCATGAATAATTACTTCATGTTATGCATTTACTGTTATGTTGTGTATATGATTTCATGTGTTGAGATTGAAGTCTAAGAGGAAGTGGAATGAGCTACAATTGTTTCTCTATCTGAGCAAGGATTCCTGCAAGGAGTGCTGTTGAAGTCATCCGTAAGGAGTGCATTGACAGAAGGCTTGGATAGTCTAACTCTTGTTCTCATTCACCCAGAAATGAATTCGGGTTATACGAGTCCTGCAAGGAGTGCGGAGGCTAAGGAGAGTCTCAGTTGTAAATCTGAGTGAAGTATTGAAGGACTGTTTCCACAAGTGTGCGTAGAGTTGAAAGAAATCAACACTTGGAGGTGTCTGAGAACTGCCACAAGGAGTGCGTGCAAGGACCCTCTTTGAGGTTGAATGTGTGAAAAAGCTCAGGAGGGATAAGGCTTTCACATTTGTCGATAAGAAGCACAGAGAGGCTGTGCTGTGGAGTGGTTGAACAGGCGCTGCAAAGTTACGCGCAGGAGGACCAACTTTCATAAAGAAATACTAGGTTCACTCGTAGAAGACATCCAAGAGGAAGATAGACGGTTAGGATCATGTGGAGGAGATTGGAAAAATCCCATCAGTCGTTAGATCTACCAAAGAAGAAAGGAGGCTACGGTCGCATTGGGATTTCAATATCTAGAAGTCCTAGCTGTGGATCTCAGAGCAGACACGCGTCAGAAGATCAGAAAAGGAGTCGGGGTTTGGGATATCAGGGATCCTGAGTACCAAGAAAACATTGCATCAGGAATCAGGAAACTCCGAAACGCGATTTCCCGACAGGATAACAGTGTGGGGCCATAGTGGAATTAGTGGAGGATAGGTGGCAAGGAAGTCATCCATCGGCGTTTAGGTCATCGGGATATCAGGGATCCTGGCGACAAGTTGGTTGTGCATTTTGGAATCGTGAACCGTGAAACCCCAAGGAGGGATATGACTGTGGTCATATAAGGAGCGGTTGCATGGACACAAGGCTTAGCCTGGAGGCTAAGGCAGCAGGGGAGTGTATCGGGGATCGGGGATTGGTGAGGCGAGTTGTTTTGAACATCAAAAATGTTGAAATCCCGATAGGAAAAACCCCGATAGCGAGGTAAAGGGTCAGCGTTGACTTACATCGGGGTTTGGGGTTTTGAGAATCCCAAAATACTCGACCACAAGATTCGCAAAATCGCAAAGTCCGATTTCTCGATATTTTAGGGAGATCTTTTTGAGAGATGTTTTGGGTGAGGAAAATTCCCGATAGGGAATTTGAAGAGCTTTAAATTTCTTCGAGCCGAGAATGGAGGAGGTCCTATGAGCGGACGTGTCTGGGTGGTGCACCTGTGTCAGAACTTGTCTAGATTCTCGGGATGTCCGACTCATGAAAGTCAAGAGATAAACTACAGAATGGTCGAATTAGGTTAAATAAAACTTCCCTTGGATAAAATAAAGAAAAAATTATGAGACTTAGGTAGCATATTATTGACATAAGTCAATGATATAGAAGGCACCACAAAATCTCCATATGTTTGGAAGAGTAACCAAAGAAGGGAGGACACAACTCTATGTAACGAGAACAACTTCCTAAGTTCATACTAGATCCCAATGCTTGGCGAACAAATGAAATTATGTGCTTTTTCCAAGGGTGACTATCTTGTTGTCGATAAAAGAGAATGTATATCCCGTCCCCTCTTTTTGGAATATTTGATTTTTTTGTCTTTTTCAAAATTTTAATGAGCTTGAAAAAGAATAAAAGAATGCTACGTTACAAAGGAGGAATGGGTGTCGTGGGAAAACAAACTAGATCCAAGTGCATGGAGCATACTAATTCTCGGTTCAAAGAGACATGTGGAAGATAAGGACACTTGGGAAAATTCCTCCATGGGTCAAGGTGTCAAATCATGAGGGAAAAAGTGCTACGAGGATTTCATTTAAGGAATGATTTTGAAGGTTCATTTAATAGCAAGATGAAGCCGATGTTAGGTCAAAGATGCAAGGATGAGACATGCAATGCGATTAAGTATGAAACAACAAGACTCCTTCCATGTGAATTTTTATGAGCCTAGAGAAGGTAAGATCAATGTTTTTTTCATGTTTAGAGAGTCTGAAAAAACATTAAAAGAAGACTCCAGAGTGTTCATTTTTTGTAATTAATCCAGGAGGTTCAAAAAAGGGTTAAAATTATACCAAAAATATGTCTCTTCAAAACCATTTTAACAAGTGTGATAGAGACAAGATCACTCATCTATCTTTTCAATTTTAAGGAGTCTAAAAAGAGCTTAACTACTCACGGTCTTTTTCTAAGTTTAGTCTCCCTATCCCGAAAAAGTATAAAATATAACTTAGGAGAACTCTCCTGGTGAGACATGTCTCCCGAGGCATACCTTTTTCCTCGATAATCTATTGACCAGAAAGGGTTAAACTTATGCCAAATAGATATTCCTTCTGGACCAGTTAAGGTTTGTGAAAGGAACAAGGTCACTCAGTGATCTTTTCATATTTAGAGATTCTGAAAAGAGATTAACTATGGACTCTGGGGGGGTTTCATTTTCATAAATAATCTCCAAGGCCTGAAAAAGAGATAAACTAAAATGAAGGAGAATGGCCCTTTTTCAAAACTTTAGTCCCTCGGGCATGAAAAAGGGTTAAACTTATGCCTGAGAATATTCTCCTAGTGAACCAAAGATCCTAGGGCATACCTTTATTCATAAATTAACTTCCCGGACCGAAAAAGGGGTAAACTACTGCGACACAGATGTGCCTTCAAATTTTAGTTTGACAAGCATGAAGGGAAACAAGATCGCTCAACAATATTTTCAATTTTAGAGAGTCTGAAAAGGGATTAAAGAAGACTCTAGGGGGGCTTGTTTTCTTAAGTAATCTAAATGAGACCGAAAAGAATAAATAGTATCTCATTAGATGTTTCTTTCAAAGTTTAAGCGAGCCTGAAAGACAAAAAACCATGCTCATAGGGAGTCCCTCGGGTACGAGCCATAAAATATGAAGAAGAATGGGGCTTCAATATAAAATCATGGCAGGACTAAAAGGACTCCCAAGCCTATGAAGAAAACTCATAGCATGGACGTAAAAATGTACCAAAGGATCTACCTAGGGCATCCATGTAGAGGAAGGCTCTACCACCTAATTACGACACTTCTAAAGAAACATAGAAGGTTCTGTGTCGCACTTTGGTGGGATTGATCCTATTTAAAAGCGAAAAAGTCAACAATATGCAAAATGAAAGGTGATGAGAACCTAACCTATATGAAAATGCCGAAAAAAAAAATTTACCACATAATGATATGAGTGTAACCCGTCTCATGAAAACACCAGACCAAAAGAACAAGTATATTAGAACAACCCAAAGATCTCTCAAAAAGAAACTCAAGTACCCACCAAGCTAAGAATAGGAAAATAAGAGGACCAAAATTGGGGAAAAGGGCCCAAAATAGTCTATAAATAGAGTTGGACAACTCATTTTAACCATTGCAAATTGGAAAATAAACAAAAAGTAAAAAAACCTTCTTCTTCAAAATGTGAACTCGAGGATATATGGTGGACGAAAGATCCTCAAACATGAACCAAGTAAGTACGAATGACCTTTCCTCTCCTTTTCATTCATTAGTTTTTGCTTAATTTATTGTTTGGAGGGTATGTGCCCTAGTAAAAGGGTTGGGCCCGTGTGTACACGGGTTCTCCACACCCAACATGCATATATACATAGGTAAGGTAACACTTAGCCCATGTACATATGCATCTGTATTAAATACAATCCACATACATCTCTTTTATTTTTCAAAAAATATGAAATAAGAGGCTAACCTCACAAATGTTTTTGGAACATGATGTATGTTCATTGGCGAGAAAGGGAACATGAAGAGTTAGATGTCTTGGTAGAGGAGGATATAGAAGCCATTGCCATGCTTAAGCATTGTGATATGTGGAAATTTTTTCGATGTCCATTCATGAGGGCACAACCTAGGATATTGAACCACTTGATAGAGTATCGACATCTAGATGCAGAGACCCTCATGCTACAATGCCAATCATTGACTCCGATGATGGAGGATAATTACTTTTTGACTGGCCTCTCTAGGAGGGGGGAGCCGATCAACTTGAGGACCTTTCCTCCAGGACCACACAACATAGAGGATTATATTGAGATGTATTGCGAGGCTAGCACTGAGAAAGTAGGATCTCAGGTGCCAATTCAAAATATCACAAGCCTCAATCTTCAGATAGTAATCTACATGATTGGGAAGATCACAAGATTCAAAGCACTTGATCAAGCTTCACATGCATAGATGCATTATGTATCTCAATGTCTAGACCCCACTATTTTTTATTAGAGCACAACCATGCTCACATACATGAAAACAAATTGACCAATTGACAAAGAAGAACAAACAAGAACTTCTATTTTGGGACCATGTTGTGCGCTTTATTTTTTGAGAGAGTGCCAAGCCTTAGCCCAAGGGAGATAGTACGAGGCCATATGGCCTCCTTTCCAACATTATGCAGGTGGTAATTTCTGTTACCTCGATAGGGTGTAGGGTGAGTACATGAGGCCTTTGACAATTGTTTTTTTGATTGGTGGGCTATTGACGGGCAAATTTGACAGGCCGTCAACTGGAAGAACAAGTCCGATCTGGGGTTGTCTAAATAACCCAAGACGTTTGGTGTAACCTGTTATGATGGATTTAATGGCTCTGTTAGCCAATCTAAGGTCCTAAAATAAAGAAAGGAAATAAACTAACTAATGTTAAGACTATATATATATATATATATATATATATATATATATATAGATATTTAAGAAGGGAAAGAAAATAAAAAAATATCACTTATGAACATAATTTACAGGCTGCAAGTTTTAATGGAAACTTGCAAAATCAATGTAAAGATAATTGTTTTCAGAAGCAGATAAAGAAAGAACATTTTTGTATTTTCTTTTTTCTAATTATAAATATATTAAAACCTAAGTATGGAACAAAGATGTACAGATGGTCAAAGACAATCTAAAACTTTCATGTTTCATTAAAACATAAAATGACAAAAATTAGAAGCAAGTGAAGCTAACTTGTTATTAGTTTGTTGAATGTGTCCTTACCTCTGTATGAACAAAAGAGCATCCAACTACCCCACCTGTGAAAGAAATCTGCAGTAGGCTTATACTAAAATTTTTCTGAATAAATTCAAGGAATGTATTGGCAACCAGGATTTAAGAACAGAATAGTGAACACATATAATCCAGTGATCTTATCATTACAAATGATTACAGTTAGAGAAATATTTTATGTAAAAAATTCATTATTATCTATCAATTAAACATCAAATAAAAATCTTGATATTAAAATTGATATGATGATCACAGTCACAACATATGGAACAATAAATCATGAACGACATTTATAGCGTGAATATCATAGAACATAACATGTCATTGAGACTAAAGCTATACAACACATTAATATCCCAAGATAAGAGAAACAAAACATCAATGAAACAACATACACAGTAGTCTAAAGCCAAAATGCTATAAGTTGTTCCATTAAGTTCTAAGAATCATTCATCCATCATTGGTTCCAGGCCAAGATGCCTTCACTTACAAAAAGAAGAGTATTTAAAGTGTTTTGAAATCCTATTTTCCTATCTCCTAGGATAAGATAGGATCTCATAAGATCAAAATATTACAAAAATAGAGGGCTAACATCCACCCATAACTGAGTTGATTTTTCTCAAAAAATAATAAAAGTTTTTACAAGGAAAACATAAAAAGAAATACTAATCATTTGAATGCAAAATCGAACATGTTTCTCCCAAATGATCAACATCAAGATCTACTATTTCCTGAAAATTAAAAAATAATAAGTTAGACAATTTCTAATAACTAATTTCTAAAATTTATTATTTAAAATGACTTGGCTACATAATCGAAAGATTCTGTAGCCAAGTATTATCTTAGCAAACAAAATCCAATTTCAAACCGATTCGATTCAAAAGATAACATGAATGTAATAAGAGGGAAAATCATTTTACCATTTCAACCAACGACTAAAAATGGATAAGAGCAGCTCATAATTGATTATGGCATTAACATTGTCTGCGTTTTTTTATCACTATGTTACCTATCCTCTTAAGGCGTTTAGCTTGTCTTTTCACATTTGATCTGAGGTTGAGATTCTATTTTCTTAGTAATTCACTTTCAGCCATGAGTGTTTTAATGCGAGCCTGAAGGATGGGAATATCAGTATAATATCGTTCAATCCAATGCAGACAAACGCCACAATGCACTGAAGGATCGACCTGTTGGTGGAGTGAGTAGTCAAGTATGGCTACATCGGTGTTACCTGTCATTTTCCCTTGACCAAAACTAATACCAATGAACCCACCCTTACCCTTGAGACACGGTAGAAGATTAGCAACAAAGTCATAGGTTGAGAAGGATTAGATCTTTGACAATTCAGGTCTTCTAAAACCAGGAAATCTTCAATTTCAGGATCTGAGACCTGATTGACCTCGATCGAGTCGATCGAGCTCAAATGAGGTGTAGTTCGATTCCTCAATTTTCTCAAAATAAGGCGACCAACTCTTTTGTTCTGAAACCCTAGATCCATGTGTTTTTGTTTTGTCTGATTGCAAGATTTTTTGATATCGGGTTTCATAGTGGTGTTATGGCCAACATCTAATTCATGCATATGGGGGTTCATTCAACTCAAAACCAAGAAACTGTTGCTCATTTGAATACTGACTGGGCATTGCCTCATCTCGAGGGTTTCTATTTAGAGAGTTTGGCTCTTTATTTGGAATGTCAAACTATTTTCATATGAGTGGTTCACCCAAAATAGAGGTTTCTACAAGAATGGTTGGAGTAAACTCATTCCTTCTTAAACATCCATCCCAAAAATCACCCATGGTTGTCAAACGATGAATCAACAGAATTGTAATCAAGCCGTGGTGAAAAAGACTGGAGTTGAGGCTCTGTCTCTTATACATTTTAGACATTTTGTACAAACTTCTCAACGGATAGAAGGGCACATTTAATTGAAAACCTATGAAATGAATAAGAAATCATATATGAAAGATAAAAAATAAACCATAACAACCCTCACAAGTCAAAAATTGTTTGAGGATCAATAAAATACCATGCCACCTATATTTAACCAAGTAAATAGGGATACCTTTTTCGCAGCAATTGATTTTCCTATAGGTCATGAAGAGGCTCCATGGCACTTCTTCAATATTTGAGTTTTGGAACCATTTCTCACTGGTGGACGGAAGCCCTATGGCTTCACTCACAAACTCCTTAGTTACCTCTAACTAGATATCTCCAATTTTCTCCCTACACCCATCGAAAGTCTGTGCAAATTCCTTAGCCACACGAAGGTTATAACCTTCGAACCTTTTGATGAAGGCATCCCAGCCCTGACCTTTTAAATATTCGATTGCATCATCGTGATAGATAAATTTTTGGTAGCCATTCGGCTCCAATCGAACAATAGGACCCATTACAAATATGACTGGATTATGACAAGGGTGAATCAAAACAGTTTTGGGTTTGGATGGTAGGACAAAAAGAAACAAATCTGAATGGATAAAATAGAAACAAACAAAATGAAGCCTCTGTGAAATCATAGTATGAACATCGAGGGTTTGGTATTGATGCTTGACCATTCCTGTTAATGAAAACCTTGTGTACAGAGCATGAAAACCTATAACCCATAATGAAAGGCTTAATAATTCATTGTGCTAGGAAGATGGATTAAGTACAGGGTACAAAAGTTGTGCATTAATTTCAATGACTAGCATGACCATAGATATTGCAATGGGTTCAAATATATCAATTTTTTTTTCTCATAATTCAAATGTAAAACCATATAAGCATATAGAAATTATATCAATACCCAAAACATTCCAAAGATAAGTCATTCAAGTGTTGGATTTAAATTGGACATAGGAATGGTAACCTTTAAAAGAATACCTTGTATAGGAAAAATAATACGAATCTAAGTTTTCATTTTTGATTAATGCTTTCATTCATGAATCAAACATGAAAACAAAATGAAAACGCAAACTTTAAAGAATTGATGAACATCTTTTATAATCCAGTAATCATTTCAAAATGATAATATTTACAAGATGAGGTGAAGGAATCTACATAAATTGTAGTTTGTTGTTCAAATAACAAAATCATGTAGGGATGGCAACATGGGACCATCATATTTCTGTGATCAAGGACTACCCTTATGCAGGGATCAGTTTCCTGAGGGATCCTAATATGCCTATTCCCATGGGCAAGGAGCGCGAAGAGATAGGTAAACACATTTTGAAGTTATTTTTTTTATTTTTATTTTTTTTAAATGTCATCCTTTTTATGGTAATGTCAAAGTACTAACTCGATGATCTGTCATATGTAGATGTGGGACCAGTGCGATCGACCAACTTCACCTGCACCAGGCGTCATCCTCGAGTAGATGTTGAACTAGTAGCAGTAGGAGGACCAGTAGTCATAGGAGGACTATCAGTCGGAGAGTTTGAGAGAGTACTACGACGATTAGAGAGGAACCTGACATCTATCATTTGTGCAATGTCGACGACAGAGATAGAGGAACTTCCCTCGACCATGCAACCACATGTTGTACGGGTACCAAGGACTTGGGTTCAACTATTATGACATCTTGTGAACAATCTAGTTCATTATAATAGGGCTAATAGGCCTAGGCCATAGTTAGTACTAGACCACATATGTGCCAAAAGAACATTTTGTACTCTATTATGTGGTGAGGGCTTGAGCCCAATGATTTATAACGGCTCTTGTTATAGGATACATCAGTAAATGCAGACATGAACTAATGTCCCTAGATCTACCTGGATCTAGAACAAAACAAGACAGGACATGACGTTTTCCCTAAGTTACAATCATTGAATTTACTACCAAATAAGGAATGGATGAAATACCTTTATATATCACTTCGTTATATCTTTGTTGTCCCTGCTTCGCTCTGGTGCTCTTGTGAGATAAAATCTGCAATAACACAAACCAACCAAAGTGAAAGCAACAATAGTAGATTCAATGAAAACCTAAACATGTGATCAAGGAGTCATGTAACAAAATGCTAATGATTTTATGAGAAAGAAACATGTCATTGTATTATATTAAGTAAAAGTGGAAGAAATATACAACCAGATGCCTTGATGTCGTTAGGTTCCTTCCAACAGTTCCTTACTTCCCACACACTTCTTGGTGTAAGGATTCTGAGACCATACATATGATATCTACTCACAATCTATCTTGACAAAGAAAATCTCAAAGCCAATATACAATCTCCAAAAACTCCAAGCTACAAAACTCAATAACCAACCAATCTCAAAAGATAACTTTCTCCATTAGAGATCCTCTCCTTTTATAAGTTGAAGAGGATAAGGTGAGGAGGTTAGGAGGATCCCACTTAATCATGAAAGCAAGTAAGATCCAAACCATTCAGAGGCCACCTCACCATAGAAGATTCTCCTTCTAGAAGCATCGAGAAGACGCTCATTTTTCCCACGTACAAGAATTTGTGCATCCTAGTTATAGTGCAGCCTGTGGAAACCAGGAATTTCCTCACCCTGGCTATAGTGCAGCCTGCAGAAACTAGGAATTTCCTCACCCTGGCTATAGTGTAGCCTATGGAAACTAGGAATTTCCTCACCCTGGTTATAGTGTAGCCTCCGGAAACCAGGAATTTCCTCACCATGTGTATATAGCAGCTTGCAAAAATCCTCCTTAATAGGGATTTTATAAAGGAAAATACAACTTCTTCTCTCAGGAAAAGTTCTTCTCCCTTCTTTCTTCGGGAATCTAGCCCACTGACCCCTCTTAACGCAACATATAGGTTTACATCATTAATGATCATAGGGATGACAAAAATAATGTGTAACAGAGAGCCCCCCAAATTATGAAGTTATAACATAGTGATAACTGATATACTTTGTCGAGTGTGTGTAGGGAACAAGGAACACGTCGGTCGAAAACCTGCCAACAAACAAGGAAATACAGTACAATAATATATCATACTAAGGTAGGCATTTCCATACTCAGAATACAAATGACTCAAAGGATAAATTCTGACATGTGAATATCCATGTCAATAATACAGGTAATGGCCACCAAACATACACATTTGATCCATGCCATTATGACTCAAATCTGAACATAGCCACCAAAAATACACTGTGGATCTATGCATTAAAGACTCAAATTTGAACATAGCCACGAGACATATAATGTGGATCTATGAAACAATACAAACTAAATATACTCCAATGCAACCTGAATCTTTGAGAAAAGATCCAGGGTCTTCATCTCCACCACTCTATAGTACGGATCTAACCATGCGAATACATGTGCTGAAGTCGAACATGGTAGAAACCACTTGATTACTAGTCATTAGTGAATACCGTTAACAAGTTCGAGAGAAATCACCATTAATGTCAATGACTCCCAAGGTACTCTAGTACAATCCAACGAATGTGAATCAATGAGCTAAGGTCGAACACTCGGCAAAATCTCCCGATCAGGGGTCAATAATGAAAACCCACTGTCAAGAGCAAGGAAAAATGTCATTGAGGCATGAAAGTTCCAAGGTACCAATTAGTTTCTAATTCTAATTCCTGTATAATGAGTTGAATTTGACAGGAAAATAATCGTCAGATGAGGGCCTTAATGTATCCCCCATCAATGACATGAAACAGGTAACAAGATTTGATGTAGATCAGAGTAACAAGTTATTCAGGATTGACTCAGGGATGGCTGATGCAATAGAAGGCTTAAGGACTGCAGAAATGGACAACACAATAGAAGTATTTATGGATTGAACTTATTTTTTGAACATATTGATGACATTACAATTGTCTTGGAAAAACTGACTCAACAACAGGGATCACAGGCCAATTTGTAATCTTATAAAGGAGTATGATCAAGAGACAAGCTCATTTTCCAACCCAGACACAAGGTGAGTGAAAGGGTGTCTTGTTCAAAAGAGACTCTTCCATAGAATACAAGTTTAGACACATTTATTTCCCAAATTCCCCCCCACCATTTCTGGCGAGTACCTCTTTATTTTTACGCAAGCTTGAGGAGGATAACATATTATTGTAATGTAAGATCATCCTTTGGATGAGTCCCTCGGAGTATGTTTAAAAAACCCTAGGAATGAGTGGTTTGGTCCCATATGGGTCTTTTGATGCTTGTTTAACAAGTCCAAAGATAGAAAACTCGGGGGTTTTTCATGTTTAGAGAGTCTGAAAAACACTTAAAGAGAACTCTCTCAGTTCCTTTTTCGTAAAGTAGTATGATGAGACCGAAAAAGAGATAAATTATCACTCAACAGACGTGTTTTCTAATACTTTAACGAGCGTGAAAAGAATAAGATCGCTCGACAACCTTTTCATGTTTAGAGAGTTTGAAAAGAGCTTAAAGGGAACTCCAGGGGGTTCCTTTTTTGTATAACCTTTACGAGCCCGAAAAAGTGATAAAATTTTACTCAGTTACATTCTCATTGATTTATGAGCACGAGAAAGAAAAAAGACTGAGCTCGGTAACTTATTCTCATGTATTTACGAGCATGAGTAAGAATAAAGATTAAGCTCGTGATTGTTTTCATTTTTATGCAAGATTTAAAACAAAAAAAAACTATGCTTGGGATAGATTTTATTTTTACACAAGCTTAAAAACTAACAAAAACTATGCTTGGACCTGGTTTCATTTTTTTACACAAGCTTGAACTAGAGGAAACTATTCTTGAGGTAGGTGGTTTCATTTTTACACAAGCTTGAACTAGAAAAAATATGCTTGCGACTTCCCAATGAATAATCCAGGGATGGTTGGTACTTGTCCCCCAGCTTAAGAAGCCAACGGTTTAAATTCAACATGAAGTCCAGAGGATGAAAGCATATGCCCCCCAAGCTTCATCTCATCCAACATCACAGGTGGATAAACTGAAGCTTCAAATACTAGAATTGACTTAAACGGAGAGGGGGAAGTTGTTTCATTTTTTAACAAGCTTGACACAGGAGAAGAACTATGCTCACGAATCCAGGTTCAATCCATATACCTATGTTTCATTTTTTAACGAGATGGACACAAAAAAAATAACTATGCTCATAAGCTCTATTTCATTTTTTAATGAGGTTACTAGAGAGACACAAAAACTATCCTCATTATTGCTTTCATTTTTTAACGATCTTGAAATTGTAAAACCATGCTCAAGGACTCTCTTCTTGATCATGGCTTCCAAGAGGACAATGCTCTAGAAGGACACCATGTCAAGGGACAAAACTTAGTCATGGCCTCCAAGATATCTTCATTCAAAGGAAGAAACACACTCTGGAAGGAACACATGTCGAGGGCTGCGATAGGGGTAAGGAGTTCAAGCTCCAATAGCCCTACCGAAGAGATCACCATGTCAACTACTGGATCCAAGTCATAAGAGATTGAGCATATAGTGAGAGGCTCATCTACATTGTCAATTGAATGCATGGGAGACAATGCCACATAATTGACATGTGGCAGGGGTGATACCGACTGCATATATGAACCGTTTAGGGAAGTCATTGAGTTAATGGTCAATTAAGGGCCAACAAACAAAAGTTGATCAATAGTCACCATTCTTCCATCGTGCGGGAAATATATCACACGAAAAAGAGTGGACACAATAGCTTTCATGGCATAGACATAATCTCACCCAATGAGTAAATCAAAATCCAAGGGTCTTGGACTACCATGACATCAACAAAGACAATTTTCCCTCCCAAAGTTATAGGAAACTGAGGAAGGGTACCTAAAGGTTAACTGGTTCTTCTATTAAAAGATAACATATTATGTGTAACTGGTGCAAGATAAGAACAACCCAAATCCTGCCAAGCAATAGAGGATAAAATACTAATGGACACACCTTCATCTATTAGTGTCCGAGGAACGTCCTGACCACAAACCTGTACAGTAATATGGAAAGGAATGTGAGAGGGAATACAAGGTCCAATTAGCACACACCAATTAAAAAGGATGGCCTCATTACTTGGAGGGGGTTTCACAGGAGAAGGAGAAATACCCCCAGACATGGCATAGTCTGTATCAATGAGAAAAACATGGACAGTATCAGGTTTACTCTCAAGAAAGAGAGTAGGATCAACTGATGACGAGATTAGATCGACCACTTGGATTTCATTCTCCAAGGGGAGAATGGGGTCAACGGGTGGAAACGAATCGACCGCTTGGGTTGCACTCTCTAATGGAGAGTGGGATCGATTGAGGATGGGATCGGAGCGACCACTTGGTCAACTGGTTCAACTAAGGACATGACCAAATTGACTACCTGATCAACCGGATTTACCAATGAAGGGGCCAGATTGATCATTTCATCAATTACTGATGGGTCGAAAGTAAGCTTGCGATAAGCAGCTGGAAGTTGAGGTGGTGAAATAGTCATGTATTCCAGTAATTTTGAGGCTTCGTCCATACAAGGGAGAAGGTGAGTTTGATGGCTCCCTCTTCATAAACTACAAGGAAACTTGACTCTACTTTTCTTCTTCCCAAGGGTATTTTGACTAGTTGACGGGAGGTCATCAACATGTTGTTCAGAGGCTGATGACATGGGTTGGCGAGGCTGTGTATACCATGATTCTATAGCCTTGGATAGACCAGGGCAATCCTTAAGAAGATGGATACCCTTACAAATCCTGCAAGGGTACTTGGGCTTACGAGTTGTTTGGGTGATCTTGGCATCATCAACACTCTCAACACGATCAACAATAACTAGTTTCTTTCCGACACGTCCGGTAGTGGTTGGAATTTTATATCCTTGTTTATTTTTATTCTTCTTATTCTTCCTTTTCTTCTTCTTCTTATCCACCGAGTTACTAGATTTAGAGTTTTCACTCAACGAAGAAGATGAAATGGAAGAAGACCTTGCAAGTGGAGAAGGTGAAGAATATCTTACTAGTGAAGAAGGCAAAGGATCAACATTAGGTTGATGTTCTTGGGGGGAAGTTCTTACGACCGAAACACTCACTGCATTCGTAATTACCTGAGTGGAAAAAAACCATACAGGTAATCCAATTATGAGACCTGGAAGGCTCAAAGTAGCGATGTGAGGAGGACCAATTTTGTTATAGGATAAATCGGTAAATGCAGACATGAACTAATCTTCCTAGATCCACCTGGATCTAGAAAAGAAGTGAGATCGGAAGA
>CBVK0103081014.1:0-15587 GCA_900067695.1 Picea abies
GTCATATTGTATCTCATGAAGGTGTCAAGGTAGACCCTGACAATATTAAATCCATGATGGGCTGGTTGATTCCCAAAACATTGAATAATATTAGAGGATTTTTGGGTTTGACAGGTGTTGAGGGGTCTGAAATCCTTTAACTCAACAGTAGGAACCAAACCTTCTTAAGAGGCCCAATTAGACTCGTAAGAGTTTGATGAGTGGAATGGTTCTCCAGATATTTGATCCGACTGATTTATCGATGGGATTTACAGGTAACTCACAGGTGTATCTTTCTATGAAAAGTTTTCTCCTTCAGGTTAAGCGATTCTCTTTTTGTATTTTTTGTATTCTTGGATAATCTAGGTAAAATAAAGATGATGGCATAAGCCAACTGATAAAGGAAAATTACAAAAGACTAAAGAATGATGAAATTGGGATAACCCTTATACTTCAGCGTGCAGGCAACGATAATCAGAACTATTTCAAGCTTAACAATAATACTTTTTACTTCTGAACATTCATCATTGACTGAGATAACAATTGTAGAAAGGAAAACAAATACGTAACAAAGATGAGTATAAGAAAATTATGTCTCTTAGCTCTACTATCAATCACATATCAACACATCGATTTATTTTCATCATCTAAAACAAATGAACTGTTATAATATTGAAAGATAATTTAACAATAGATACACAAACTCTTACTCAATACAACGACATAATCAAACTCGAAGAGGGAAACAATCCCTCCTCGTTCCAATCAAGTTGACACTTCAAATGAAAAAAAATTTGTCTTTGGTTCTAAACAAAACTTCTTAATTAAAGTTGCATAGAAATAATTCTTTTACAATTCTCAAAAAATAGGGTCTGTCCCAAACCCATCGACCCTTTGCACAAGGTCAATATCCCTATTTATAAAGGATCACTCTGCTAAAAATAACTACTAAAGTTGTGTTAAGTAAAACAATTTGACACGTGGCAGAATTGATCTCCTCGTTCTCTTGAGACCATCTGATTTTTACTGTAGTGGATGATTCCTCTCATACTCTGCCCACTTGTAAAAAATGTCTTCACATGTGTTCGAATAAGGAAATTTATGTTGATCCATAGGTGTAGAGAAGACTTCCTTTATCTCCACTGCTCGTTCTCTATATCTGATGAGCTTGACACTTAAGCGCTAGAGAACTGCGAGGGATTTTATTGGGTGCTCCATGAACTTCTTTACTTGAATTGGAGTCATACTTGAAATCTGTGAGATCTCTCCCTCCCATTCCGAGTCTTTCTCTGCATGTCATTTGACTATGTCATGCAAATCGACAAAATTTTCTCATGGGCTGAATTTTGACAGGCCAATGTTTTCCATCTCATGATTGATCTTCTCCCAACGTCTTTCGTACTTTCCCCACCTTTCCTATATATTCTGCTGAGGTTCCTGGACCATGCTCACCCAGTATTCGGTTGCCTTCCTGATTTGGGAGATACTGTTGTCCATCAGTACTCGGATTCCATGCTCTTTGAGTCTCGGACTTTCTGTACCGAACTGATATATTCAATCTCCTCTAAGGCATGATGTTCTTTTTCATACCACCTCTACACATCCTTACAAGTTTCTATCCCCATGAGAGTATCCTCTTGAAAATCATCTATGCATGTGGTGAAGAGGTTTCTTTCGTTTTTGATTTGTGCATATGTTCTATGAACTCACTCCTCAGGAATACTACTGCCTCCATCGAATCCTGATAATACTTCGCTATATGGAGTAGGTGATCCAACTCTTTATTTGTGGCAACTAATTCTTTTTCATCCCTTTTCGCTCTATCCAGCATTGCATTAGTTATAGCCATTCCCACCCCGATCAGCTTAGTCACCTTAGCATTCGCTGTGTTGAGAAGTGTTTCTTCTGTGGTGATGAGGAGTGTGCTATCAAGCGTGAGCCTCCTTTTCTTAGTGTTCCTTCTCATCACAAATTTCCTCTTTCTGTCATAAGAGATCACTTTTATATCGACAACCTCGTCCACTGGCTCAAGAATTTTTTGGTCTCCCCAAGTGAGAGTGTTTCCTAGGCTTCCTGCTATATATATGTGTTCTATGACTGGCTCTTGTAGTTCTTTAGTAGGGGAAACTTCTGTATGTCCTAGTGACTAGGCCTCCAACTAGGGTTCGTCGACTAGCAGAGTCTCGGATTTAGATGGGCAGAGGGGAAAAGGATCAGCATTTACTGGAGGATCGACTATTGAGGTGTTGATTTCTGATTGCTGTGTTTCTTATTCCTATTCAACAAATCCCAACTCCTCCTTGGAGCTAGTGTTTCCTAGGCTTCCTGCTATATATATGTGTTCTATGACTGGCTTTTGTAGTTATTTAGTAGGGGAAACTTCTGTATGTCCTAGTAACTAGGCCTCCCACTGGGATTTGTCGACTAGCGGAGTCTCGACTTTATATGGGGAGGGGGGAAAAGGATCAACATTTACTGGAGGATCGACTATTGAGGTGTTGATTTTTGATTACTGTGTTTCTTATTCCTATTCAAAAAATCCCAACTCCTCCTTGGAGCTATCCATATTATACTGAATTCTCGATTGGTTAAGAAATTTAGTGTCCAGCATGATTCCGACCTGGTCATCACCTTCTTGGGGAACTGAGGTCAAAGCTTTGGGAGTTAGAGCAGATGTTTCTCCTAGTTCTCCCTCCTCCGTGATTGATACTAGGGTTATGACATAAGCCCCTAAGATTTCCTCATCATTGTATATGGTAATTAGGTCTATGAGGACATTAGACACATCGTCCAACTTGATTTTCTTGTTTCCCCCAACTATGTTGTAGCAACGATCGACGACCTTGCATGTTGTGACATAATTCCTATGTTTTTTGGATGAGCGGTCTCCTCTAGTGGGGTTGAATCTGAGCCATTTAGCTCCTCTCTGAAATTGATTGTGTCGGTCGGGGTGACCCTTATGGGTTCTATCAAAGGGTTCAGTTGGGGATCATTTTATAATCTTTGTATGACCCTTTGGGATTCTTATAGCAACAAAATCCCTCTCATTTGTGACTCTGTGGCTTCTACTGCTATGTTTTATTCCCTACCCCTGAGGTCTTCTTGAGTTGTATGTTCTATCGTTTCAACCTGCTCATCCATTTTCATGGCTTTAAATCTTGTCATATTGGGGTTATCTTTCCTCTGGAGTACCTCCTCCTAGTTCTGGGAACCTTCTATAAATATTTTGTCTTCAAACTTATCATGGGCATAGGACCAACATGAAGACACATGTGATGCATGCTGGGGTACTAGGCCCTTTGGGTCATGTTTGCGAAATCAATCTATGTGAAATATATACTCCAACTGGCTCAAGCCCTCTTGTTTTGCTTGTGCAGTAGCTTTCGCCATGTAAAACCCTACATGAAAGCCATAGGGTATGCATTCTCTCTTTTTGTATTTTACCAAAGCGGCATTATAGCCTTGCAGAATGGTTTGATAGCATATTTCTCCAACAAAGAGCCGGTCTCGGACATGACTGGGGAGTAAATGAGGAGTGCCAGTAGCCCCAAACACTCTGATGTAGGTGGTAGTTTCTTCCAGGTACTAGTGGCCTACTTTGGAAATTATCTTCTTGGCTACTGCCGTAATCCTTGGGAATTATTTCTTAAAAAGAATAAAATAAACTCGAGCTATAAATTCATCACATATAAGAGAGTAAGATATCTTGTACCTGTTCTCCAACAAAATGCTAAAATAGACATGCACGAGTAGCTCCAAAATATGCCAACTCAAATTCATGCCTGGGAAGATGTTCCTTGCACATATCATGTCCAGTAAGTATGACGCTATGTGGAAAGCTGGCATTTCTCCATCCTTTGGCGTTTGGGCTTGTAGTATGTTGGTTCTCAGTTGTTTTGAAATAATCGCTCCCCAGTTGAAGCTTCTACCAGAGATTGCCACAGCGTATGCCAGGGGCATCCAAGATTTCAAAAACTTGGTGCAATCCCTCTCCCCGTATAATGAGTAGATTAGAGCCATCAAATAAATATATGTCTCTCTAAGATTGGTCATACTGTACCATTTGTTGCTCCTGTTCGTAAACCTCTTATCCTCTTTACACCATGAGGACATCAACCTGCTAGTGTCATGGAACTCATATAATTTTACCACAAACTTAGTATTTAACCTTTCCTTCGAGTCTCTGAGTTTGTATTATTTATGGACTTCTATTGGGAGAAAAACCCCAACACATCCACCATTGTCATCATTTACCATGAATTTTGTCGCATCCGTGTGGTTGATTATCCACCCCAGAGTTTCAATGCAAGGTAAGACCGGGGTTTGGCAGGATACCATGTGCATGCAGGATCACCGAATATTTGAGAATACTTGGTCATCGAGCATTTAGAAATCTGGGTCACTGTGTGGCACACATTCTGGGTAATCTTCCCCACTGATTCTGTTAAACTAATCTCCCCACTGAGGGAGCACCACTTTTGATCCAGTACTTGCCTCTGAGTCGGTGAATGTAGGAGGCTGCGCAAATGCATTTTTAGTGGACGTTTGGACGACTGGCTCCACTTTAGTGGAAACATCGATATGTCTAGCAGTGTCGAGTGAGTATCCTTCACCGATGTTCGCTTATTTCAATTTTGGTGCTCTCAACGAGCACCTGGTCGTTGGATTCCTTGGAGTCATTTTCCTGCACAAAGAACAAAATGAGTTACCGAATTGAAGAAATGATAATAAAAAATTACGACTGCCCAAATGATACATACAGTTCATACCTCTCCTTCGCACAAGATTAACCTGGTTTAGAATTCTGAAAATCGACTGTGAGCTCCTGAAACACTTTCTCGCTCCTTCGACAGATCCGACAATGAAATACTTGGGTACTGAATGATGCGTTTATAATTTTTCTTTATAATTTAAACATGGAGCATACTTTCCTTGTTGCATCAGTTATTGAATTCAGGGCGTCAATGTGGTCTGCACAATCCATCACCAAGATTCGAATCACGCTCATGATTAAATGTGATCGCAGATTGGTGACTCAGGAGCAGGGTGATACGTAGTTCATCGACGGTTTCAAAATCCTATTATTTGGTCAACGCAAAGGTTAGTAATGTGTGTTAATCAACGCATTGATTGGTCTATTAACTAACTAAATTTGATCTTATTTTTGGTCAAAGATGTCCCATCCTGCTGTTGATGTCCTATCAGTTCAACGGTTTAAACAAGTGGATTGACGTCGAAGATTTTATTATAAAATGTTTTTTAATACCTCTTTTAGCGAAAGCTCCGATGCCGACTCAGACAGTCGGATGATGCTGACGTAGAAATGCTGACCTGGAAGGGTGATCATGACACATGACGCTTGATTTTGGTTCCTTTGTTAAAATTTTCTTCGAAATTGGGGATTTTCTTTAGACAAGGCTCTAGGAACCTCAACCTATCCCGCCGATGCCGATAACATGTCGAGGATCGACAATAGGTGAGTCTATATGTTTATTAATTTGTGATTTCATCCCCCAAAGTTTGCCGATGCTGATAATGTATTACCGATCGATGATCGACACTTGACGTTGTGTCGAAGTAAAGGCTTTCCACAGTTTAAGGTTTACTTCAGATATCATCGACCCTGAATGTATCGAAAATCTACGATCGGAGGTTCGTTAGGTGTGTCAACTGTTAGCGTTTTCCTTTTCCATTCTCCCGATTCCTATGATACATCAGCGATCGATGCTTGTCATTGTCGTATGGTCGATTTTACTGCACAGATCGTGTCGATGCCGATAATGGGTGCATGGCTTAAAATTCTAGCTGTGTATACTTAGATAACCGATAATGGGTGCATGGCTTAAAATTCTAGCTGTGTATACTTAGATAAAATGCAAAGTGTCCTTTAGAAATAAGTTAATCTATTCAACAAGTCCAAACCACTCCGAATGTGATTGATGATAAAACATAAAAACATAAAGCTTAATGATCCCTATGCAACATACTCAATTCAGAAAGAAGGAAAAAGACAAAGTGGTACCCAAAAGAGAAAATCTTTCACAAATATTTTAGGGTGTGTTGAGTGCTCAACACTTCACTTCAATGTCATGACCTTCTTTAGACTAGACTCATGAAATACTAGATGAATCTTGGAGTGAGATGGAAGAACCAATTTGCAAGCCACTTGGATAATGCACTGGATGATCTCACAGGGTCCATAAAACTTTGGTGATAATTTTTGAGGTGATTTTTCTTTGAGTGATGGTTGTTTATAGGGTTGAAGGAAAATAAACACTTGATATCCTGCTGCAAAAGAATGTTACGAGCAATGCTGGTCCAATTATTGCTTTATTCTATTTTGATCCATAACCAAATTTTCCTCTAGTATGTGGATAGTGTCCTCTCTACCATGGAGTGTGTGATCCATTGCCTGAACCTTATGGGTCTTCACTAGTTTGACCTTTTAATTGGGGATATCCGAGGTAGCTTTGGTAGGTATGTCTAGCCAAGTGGCATCATGGAGGATAAGATCATTAATGAGATGTGACAAGTCCAAAAGTTCAAATTGGTCATTAATGGAATAATTTTGTTTCCTCCCATGGTTGTGGAAATGTTAAATCAAAGTATTATGTTTGCATACATGGGTTGCCAAAGTGGTGTCTCCAAAGGGAACAAGTGCATAGGTGGTGCAACAAGTGGTTTTCCAATGTGTTTCTAATGATGACAGAATATGGTTTTGGTGACAAGTTTTATTGAAAGAAAAAAGAACACACATAAGACATGCTAATGAAGCACACGTAATCTATAATGGATGAAAGGGAATTCCAAATGTATACAATGACAATGATGAAATCAATTGAGTAAGGAAAGTGAAGGTATGAATGAAATTTTATAGTGACACACCCAAGGTGGTGAAATCCAAGGGGGTAATAATTATCTATATCAAATTCCCTCATAATCCAATGAGATCCAACTGGCAGTAAACCTATGATTGGTCACTAGGATGCATTTTTACAAGACGTTGACAAGGGGTTATGGTATCACTAGTTAGGAAATCCATGAAATTGAATGATTTGGAAGACTTATGTAAATCCATTTGTCTGACCTCACAATTGACACCAAAAAATAGTGCATCCCTTGTATTGGGAAAGAATACTTGCAAGAAATAAATTTAAGCTCCCTCAGACAATGTCTTAGTTTCAATACAAAACAACCATGGGGTGTTGTTTGGATGCCTAACTCCACACTCTCGACCTAGACTATAAATTGTTTCGGTCCTCATAAGAGTACTAAGTTGGTTTATCTTAAATGTCTTGGCTTGGAGGCATGAGCCAACCTTGTTGTCTTTTGAGGGCTACAAAAGGAGGTATTTCAATCTCTCAATCATTTCTTATTCACCAAAATCACTTATGTGCGCAAGGAGAAGAGCATAATTTGCTATGGAAGAGTCTTCAGGTCCTTTGATGTGTGCACACGTGGTTTGATAAAATAAAAATGATGATGTAGAAATGTAAAACGCTGAATTGGAATTACTTAGATGGAAAGAATTAAAAGTGAGAAATACTTGAAATGAGCGTTTTTTCTCTGGATCATTATAAATTGATTAACTTTAAACAATTTAATAAAGTAAAACAATCATAAAGTAGTCTATAAATGTTGGGAAAAGTTAACATGCTAACACTACCTTTCATAAAAGTAAATTATTTCTTAAAAAATGAGTTAATGGGGTCACAAGGGCTTTAAAAGCCACATTAACACAATAGAGCCACTAATTCCTTGTGCAATTAACTCACATGTGCTTCGAAGAGAATCATGCATGACCATGTAGAAACAATGAAAATAATCACACATTTCCTAGGAATGGAAGAAAAATCAATATTTGAACATATTGACTTTAAAACAATGTGCCAGGGTCATGGTGGTAGCCTATGATAACCAACTGAAAAGTAACATAGAGTTAAAAACATCCCTAGGAACAATCGAGAACAAGATTAATGGATCACATTCCCTAGTATGGTTTCCATTTTGTTGTGCTACTTTTTCTTGTGCGTGTATGCCAAAAAGTAGTCACAGTTTGTTGTTAGAAGTTGAGGTAGACAAGATGTTATAGAGGAAACTGTCCTACGGATATGTTATCCCTCTCATTGATATGACAAAGATCAAAACAGACTGTGGATAGATCCCTATGATTTTTCACTCTAGATCTAGGATTGTACATTCAATCTACCCTAACAAGATAGGAGGGTAGGCCATACCTTTTTCTGGACATTTTTTCTCACATGATCCTGACTGATGCAACTCCAAGACTTCACCCCAGCTCTTTCAATCAATTACTTGCACACAAACAACAAACAAACATCCCTTAAACTTATTTGGCATAAAAAGAATATAGATGAAAATTAGATCTAATCTACCTTTCTCAAGAAAAGACATATTTTCCAATGTTTACAAAGAAATAACAAAACTTCACAAACATTGGAGGGGAACAACCATAGATCTATATAAATAATTAAAGAAAGTACAACAATGTAGTGTTACCTTGAGACTTTTGAGGTACCTTCTAGCTCCAAGCTCCAAAGGCTTCCTTAGCCCTGTCTCTCAAATGTGATTATACCAACAAATAAATTTGAAGTCTATAACAAGAGCCTCTCTTTGGTTATACTTTGGTAGCATAAGGATATAATCAATTAAGCTCCCTCACCCCTTGATTTTCCCTTCTTTTATAGAACGATGGAGGATGTTTTAGAGGTGGGTTCAAAACTTGAAATTTGATGAACAACATGTCATACACAAATTCCAAGGCTCATGATAGATCATATCCAACCTATCCCAGGCTGATCTCCTTGCAACTCCTTGAATCTAGAAGGTTCTAAGGGTGGTTGATTGTTGCATGAAGGAAACAAGTGACCATTCACACTTAGCACAAGAGAAACAAATGACTGATCTCTCTTATAGCTAGAAAAAGAGCGATCATACTAAAAAAAATGAATTTTGTGAGAACGTCATGTAATTCTGGAAATATGACATTAGTAGGTCCCCTGTGAGGCCCAATGTGACAAATAGAAGTATAACACAAGTGTGAGTGAAAAATAAAGAAATACTATCAATATTAATCCCTATGCGTGTATACTAACTAAGGGACTATTCAAAACATGGATTTAAATAATTCAAACAACATATTATGGGGAAATGAAAACAATTCTTTTTTTATCCAATGGAAAGGGAATAAAATTAGCAAATATTACTTAAGGAGTAGCTTGTAGACATGGTTTCCAATTCTGTGGGAGGGTTCTTTGTATCCTCCAATGTGTTCTCTTTGTTGAAGGAACAATGTGACAACATTGCCCCTTATGAAATCAACACTATGAAGTGGAATTTGGGTAGCACGAGGCCTAGTCGAAGCAAGAAATGTGAATCAAGGCTAATAAGCTTCTCACTCTTTGAGAAAACTTGGTAGCATAACCTTAGCTTGAAGAGCTCTCTTGGAATGCATGTAGAAGTCTTGTATTTATAGGTTAAAGATTGGATTGAAGGTGAACCAATTCCAAAACGAATGTATAAGGTTCAAGTATGGGCACCCATGTCATTGAATTGACCAAATGGATAGCCAAGCACCCTTATATTGAATAAAGAAGCTCGAGGATGGTATGGTCCTTCATTCATCCACTAATCTCTTGAGGCAAGATTTGACATTAATTGATTGTTGAATTTCTCAAAATCACACCAGTACACAGATTGCATAGGTTTTGAGGGATTACTACATGGATCACATGACTAATAAAGGGAAAGGTGTGTGACCCCTTGTATGATCAACCTAAAGTTTGACTTGGATTTGTGGTATGGAATTGGCCTATAATCCATGTTTTTGAGAGTATTGGGTGTGATTAATAATAATTTGGGATGTCTCCAACTAAAATCACTTATGTATGTTAGGTGGATGGAATTGATGTGATAACACAACACTAAAACAATTATCATAACATGATGTTCTAAACACTCTCAATAGATGTTGAAACATCTTCACCTAAAAAGCCCCCACCCATATCTCTAATCCAATGTAGAATATGGTGGGATTAACAAGGGAGTCAAAGAGTTCAGTATGATATGGGAGGTATTGAAAATGACTCTTCTAAAACAACCAGAGAATATGTGTTATATAGTTGTGATTAAGAAGTTGGTCTCAAACTGAATTAAGACCTTGAAAAATGGACATACAAATAAGTGTAAGTTGAGATCATCTCAAACAATTACCCTCTAAATAAAAAAAATGTATGGACATAGTGTTTTTGGTTGTATGAAAACCATAACCTTAGTTTTACTAGGATTAACGACCAACTAAGCAACATTGGATGAAGTTGTCACTTCAAATGCCCTAAATGTAATGAGTTATTAGAAAATCATACTTATCGTATGTAATCTAATGAAATCCTAAAGAAAAGAGTTATTAAAAAAATCATAATTTTCAAATGTGAATTAATAAAAATGTGAATATGAATACAACTTTATCGAAATAGGTATTTGAAAATTATAATTATTTTGTGATTTAAATAAAATTAAGAAAATAAATTATGTACTAATCAATTAATCAAGTAAATAGATAATTTTCATTTAAATAAATAAAACAATGCACATTTCATGAAGAGAATACAAAGGTCATGGTATAAAAGCTTCTCTTAATATTATTGAAATGCAATTAATCAAGTAAATAGATATTTTTCATTTAAATAAATAAAACAATGCACATTTCAGAAGAGAATACAAAGGTCATGGTATAAAAGCTTCTCTTAATATTATTGAAATGCTCTGGAACCAATAACACTCAAAAGTTTGGTAAATAATATATTTACAATATTATCAAAAAGTTGTGTTATCTTAAATGGATAAATATTGAAATGTTGGAACCAAGAATACCCAAAAGCGGGGTGAATAATATATTTACAATATTATCAAAAGTTGTGTTATCTCAAATGGATGTAAATGAACAAGTTATTTGAATACTCAAAAGTTGGTGAATAATATAGTTTGTGTTATCTTAAATACATATAAATGAATAAATAATTCAAATAACATGATGTGAAGTTAAGTTTTGTTAGCTCTATTGAATTTTGAAGTTTTATTTTGTAAAGCTAACAATGTTCAATCCAGTGGTTGTAGCTCAATTGGTTGGTTGGGGTGGGGAGTTTTCTCCTCCTCACAAAGATTCGAGTCTTATCTATGTGACATACTGGTTTTTGTGAGCCAAATATTCTCGAAATACTTGACCCTCCCATATTATATTGCAGTCAACAGTGATGAAAAAGACGATGTGGTTGGGGTAGAGATTAGAGGAATCTCTTCCACTAATTCCCCCAAGAAATTGCCATGTGACCATGTTTTCCATTTGCTGTGCATTACCCCGTGGCTCCTACAAAACCCCACCTATCCTCTCTATCGCATAAATACATTTCCAGACTGCTAAGTAATGTAGGTGTGGATTAAAGATCCCCATCCTTTCACAGATATTGAAATATAAAACAAAACAAAATATCCAACATTAATACTTTAATGATAAAAATATAGGGTGTTGTCCTTGGTTATGGTGGTCGTTGGTTATTGTTTTTTTGTAGTCTCAGGTTGCTCCTGGATACGGTGGGTTTTGGTTATGGTGGTCGTTGGTTATGGTTTCTTTGTAATCTCAGGCTACTCCTAGTTATGGTGGTCGTTGGTTATGGTTTCTCTGTAATCTCAGGTCGCTCCTGGTTATGGTGGTCGTTGGTTATGGTTTCTCTAATCTCACGTTGCTCCTGGTTATTATTATTATGTGCTATTGCATTTGTCCCAGTTATGATGGTTGCTCATTATAGTTTTCTCTAATTTCCAACATTGTCATTTGTAATTGGTCATCATTATTTGGGTTGGCTTACTTTTGGTTACGGTGGTTGTTGGTTATGATTTCTGTAAATTCTTGTGTTGTTGTTAGTTATTAGTCATTGTTATTTGCATTGGGTTGTTTTGGGCTATGGTGGTCGTAGGTTGTAGAGAATTGATGGTAATGTGGAGGGTTGCTGTTATTGTTGTGTTAGATTCATAGTTTAGTGGTCTAACTAAATTTTCAGTTGTTCTTGCTTATTGTGGTTGTTGGTTATGGTTATTTTGGGTTATCATGTTGTGTTTGGTTATTGGTTATTGTTGTTTGCATTGGGTTGTTTATGTGGTTATTAGTTATAGTTTCTTTGTGTTATTGTGTTGCTTGGTGGTAGAAGTTCAATTGGTGCGTTTATCTTAAGGGTGGTGGGTGTTAGTTAAGTGTATGGCTCGAAGGTATTTAGTGTAAAGAGTTTTGACAATTTCTATGTATTCTTGCATTGATCCTAGTTATGGTTTTAACAGACACGATGTTTACTTTGGTGTTCTTTGGTGGCTCATAGAAGTGGAGGGTTGTGGGTGTTACTGCTAATGTGTTAACTCTGCCATATGTTGTTTTGTTTCTCTTCATGATTCATGGTTGGTGATTGTAGGCTAGAGTTGGTGATTCCATTTAGAGTGCCTTGTGTTGGATTCCTAGTTGGTTGTTGGTATTGGGGTTTGTTTATGTTTAAGCTTGTGTTGTTGTGTGGCTTGTTGTGACTATTCCCATCGATGGTGAGGGGGTGGTGTGGGTATTAGAAATCCCCCAAAAAGGTGTATTGGTCACCTTCCATCTATTCCTAATGGGGTGAATGCATGGTGGTCGATTTCTTCTCTTAGTGGTAAATCCATTAGGTGGTGGGAATTCACAATTATTTGGGTTTGATTGTTTCTTTTCATTGTTGCATTGTTCTTGGTTATGTTTTTTATGTTTCTGTTGGTCGTCGTGCTTTCTCACAGGTGTGAAAGGTTGTGGGTATTATTTTTGTTGTGTTAATCTTATTCTAAAATGTTTTGTTGTTATTTGCATTCATTATCAGGGGTTGCATGGTGTGAGTGATTACATTGAGCATGCATTGGTTCTTCTTGGCTAAGGTTTGGAAAACAAGTTAGTATTTCTAGTTTCATGCATGTCTTATGCACGAGTGTGGAGTTAATTTAGCTTTGGTCAATTTTGGAATTTAGACATGCCTTTGAATTTGCTTCAAGAAAGAGGTAATCCCTATCATTATAGGTACATGCATCTCATTGATTGAATGCCATCATTCAATTTGTGGCTTGCAATATTAAAAACATTTGCAGTGCATTGTGTTCACCTTGGAATCACTCAAGATAGAACCATGGGAAAATATTTAAGTCCTATTTCTAATCCCTTTCTCCTCAAGCATAATGATATTGGATTATGTATCTAATTTCAATAATCTCATAAGTATCATGGACAATTGAGGTTTTCCCCACCAAGAGCATATTGACAATGTAAATTCCATCTTGGGAGAGAAAATATGTTGGGGGGTAAAAATCCCCAAAGTACCATGAATAACCTAGATCCATCCTTCCATTTATAATCAATGATAACGATCTTATCATGGGAAGTGGGTCTATTGGGAGTGAAAGAGTTTTAACTTCCTGTGAATGGTGGATCTGGGCATTGTTGATATCGGATCAAAGGATGTTATATCACCATGGGAGAGGGTCCAATTGGGGATGAAATGTGTTGGAAACACCATCAATGATAGATTTGAGCCCTATCGAGTTAGATCTAAAATGGATATCCCATTGTGGGAGACTAGGTCCATTGGGGTGAAAAATATTAGGCCACCACAAATGATGTATATTAGATTCACTAAGATTAGATCCATGACCCACATTGTATCAAAAGGATGAGGCCCATTAGGAGGAATAAATATTTCAACTACCATGAATAATTTAGACTAAATCCATCAAGACATATCAAAGGTTAGCATTGCATTGCCGAAAGTGAAATTGTCGGAGGCCAAAGAAAGTAAGAATGTTGTGAATGGTTGGGATTCACTCTAATAAATAAGATCTGTGGTTTGGATCAAATCATGAGGGATGGGCTTGTTGAGAGATGAGATAGGACAAAATGCCATGAACGATCGATCTTAGTTCCATGTGAGGAGATTAATGACCTACATCTCATAGTGGGAGGAAAGTCTCATGTCACAAAAAACCTAGATTTCATTAGGATCTTAGATCAATGGGGACCCCTCCCTCAGTAATAAAGGTGGTGGCACTAAAAAATGAAAGAATATCCCCTTAGTAGAATATAAGATCTCCACACAAGTAAGGATTTTATTGGCCCCCAAACAGTGAATCTCCCACCGATTATGACTTGCACATTCTATTCCATGAAATCCAAAAACGTTGGGGAAAGTATGAAATTTCCATTTATGGAACATTATTATAGAATTGAAGTTTACACACAATAGTGTTTAGTTGATTAAACACTGAAATGACTCCTTCCTCTCCTTTATTTTTCATGCAAATCCTATGCAAAATGAACCTTGGCGAAATCAACAAACATGAGAACCCCTACAACCAACCCAACAATTTCAAGCCTGCCACCTACAAAAAATTCAAGCCACTGCACATACTAGTTAAGTTCAGTTTAAGGCTTGTACTTCGTTCAATTCTCTGCAAAATTTTATAATTGGTCGAGTGGAATTACATATCACAGATTGTCATCCCCTTTTCTAAATCTTCTATAATCCTATATAATACACCATGATAAGTGTCTCTAAAACTGCATTTGGAGAGTCCTCATCTCGCTCCATTGGCCATCACTTAATCTCTTTGTCAAAACCACCACCATTCATGGATGAGTGCGTCAAAGTATCCACCTCTTCCCTCAATTCTTCCACCCCTTACTAGGTAATTAGGGCTACCTACAACCATTTTATATGAGGAATTAAAGGGACTCTATATTGATTTTGATTTGGTGCAAAACATAGTTCCTAATACCTTCCCCTTGAATTTACATAACTATGTTTTGCACCACCTTGTCTATCATGTCCATTGATGGTGTTGTAACATTTTCTAAAATTTTAATAAAATAAATAAATTTTATGTTAATTAGTCCTAAGTAGGTATTAATTAGTTAATTAAATTATTTTAAATATATTTTCTTTAATGCAAGGTTTTTGATTAGAGTATTTTGCAAAATAATAATGAAATAAACTTAATTTTTAGTTTATTTTGAAGTTTCGTATTAATTTAGTTTTAAATAGTCTTAGTTTTAAAAGTTTGTTTAAAACCTTTTATATTTCATATTCATATTGTGGCTTTATATTTTAATAAAATTTGGGTTATTCGCAGGTTAGTCGTGCACCATCACGTTAAATCGACGGTTCACAATGAACCACGACCCCCCCCGGACTATACAATGTTTAACACCAGGGCGACCCCTCCCAATGATATAAAGCGGTTTTAGAAAATGCGACATGTCAACCACATAGATGAGTGTGGCCTCTCCCTCGATGGTTTTGAAAACCACGAATGACTCGTCATAGAAAACAACTTCCCACTAATAAGGAGACAACATGGCTTGACGATAGAGGTAGTGCATCTTGTTTTATAAACTAGCACATCCACACATAATTGTGGCTGAAAGAACGCCGAAAGGCATATTTCATTTGAAAACAAACCCTAATTTTTTTTTGGCTTATTTTATTTACAAACAAATTTTATATTAATTAGTATATTATATTAAAATTACAAAC
>CBVK0103081036.1:0-13432 GCA_900067695.1 Picea abies
ACTAAACTTGATCTTCATTCTGGCTACCACCAGATACATATGAAAGAGGTGGACATTCCTAAGACTATATTTCAAACTCATGAGGGCCACTATGAATTCTCGATCATGCCCTTTGGCTTGTGTAATTCTCACTCCACTGTCCAAAGCCTCATGAATCATGTCTTTCGTCCTTTTCTCCTTCATTTTGTCTTAGTTTTCTTTGATGATATTCTCATCTATAGTAAAACATGGACAACCTATCTTGATCATGGGGATTGAGTTCTTCATCTACTCTCTCAGCACCAACTTTTCCTCAAACAATCTAAATCTGCTTTTGGAGCCTCGAAATTCGAGTACATGGGTAATATTGTTGGGAAGGATGGTTTTAGGGTGGATCCTAAGAATATTGAAGCTATGAAGTGTTGGACTCACCCCAAGACTCTCAAAATATTATGTGTTTTTCTGGGTTTAAAAGACTATCATCGCAAGTTTTTTAAGAATTATGGAAAAATTTTGGCACCTCTCATTGCTCTCCTTAAAAAGAATGCTCTCACTTGGACTCCAATAGATGATCATTCCTTTTGAGCCTTGAAGGAGGCTATGTCCACCACTCCTATCCTGGTCCTTCCCAACTTCAAAAAGACCTTTTTCATGTAATGTGATGATTCAGGGAGAGGAATTAGAGAATTCCTTATGCAAGATGGTCGGCCTTTGGCCTTTAACAACAAACAACTATCAGAGCAACATTTGGGCCAATCAATCTATGAAAAATAAATTTTGGCTATTTTGCATGCAGTGGATCTCCAGTGCCCTTATCTATTGGGGAAACACTTCCAAATTAAGACTGATCACCAAAGTCCCAAGTATTTTCTAGAGCAACATATTTCATCTTGGAGCAAAAAAAATGGGTGACTAAATTATTTGGGTATGATTATGTGATCATTTACAAGAAAGTTAAAGACAATGTGGTGGCTATGATATTTCAAAAAAATACAAATATGAAGGGTCCCTCTTTTCCCTCCCCTTCATTGTACCATATTGACTCCAAGCTGTTCACCAAGAATGGCTGCAAGATCCCAAAATTTTATGTATGATCCAACAATGCAAGCCAATTCTTCAGTTTCCTCAGGGTATTCTTAGAAAAATGATGAGCTTCTCTACAAAGGTCATTTGTATTTGACTAAATATTCACAACTTAAATCCGCAGTGCTTCTTGATCTTCATGCTACAACTATAGCTAGGCATTCAGGGTTTACCAAAACCTATGACAGGGTCAAATGTTATTTTTTCTAGGATGGTATGAAACAGGACATCCGTACTTTTTTGGTGGAATGTGATTTCTATCAACACAACAAGGGAGAAACACTCAAAGCCCCTAGAACACTACAATCACTTTCGATTCCATCATCTATTTGGAGGGATATCTCTATGGATTTCATTGTTGGGTTACCTAAATCAGGAAATAAGTCATTCATCATGGTGGTAGTTGATCGTATTTCTAAGTATGCTCATTTATGTGCTCTTCAACACCCATTTACCACCTCCACCATGGCTCAACGTTTAATGGATCATATATTGAAGCTTCATGGCATGCCTCATTCTATTGTTTCTGACCGAGATCCCACTTTCACCGGCAATTTTTGGCAAGAATTGTTGAGGCTACAGGGAACCCAATTGCATCTCATCGCATCCTATCATCCTCAAGCTGATGACCAAACTAAAGTTGTCAACAAGTTTTTGGAAACATATTTGATGTGTTTTTCATCTGAGAGGAAAAATCAGTGGGTTCAATGATTACCACTAGTTGAATGGTAGTACAACACCTCTTACCATACAACTACTCACATGACTCTGTTTGAAGCAGTCTATGGAAAAAATCCACCCTCATTTCTCTTATGCACTCCATGTGTCTCAAAGGTTTAGGAACTTGACCAAAGTCTTACAGCTCTAGAGGTTATTCTTCATTCCCTAAAAGAGAATTTGGTAATGGACCAGGATCGCGTGAAGAAACAAGCAGATCAAGGTAGTTCTAAACTTCAATTTGTTGAATGGGACCAGGTGTTTCTTCGACTGCAACCTTATAAGAAGACTTCACTCAAGGCTGAGTATTGTCATGAAATTGCACCTAAATTTTATGGAACTTATATAGTTCTCAAGCGTGTGGGACTAGTTGCCTACTAGTTAGCTTTGCCAAGTCATTCTAAGCTACATCTTATTTTTCATGTCTCATGCTTAATGAAGGTGATTGGAACTAAGTGCCAAACTCAAACCAGTCTCCCTGAGTTGGATGAAGAAGGATCCATTTGGTTGTAGCCACAAGTAGTCTTGGACCAGCATGAGTGTCGTCTCCATCATCACACCATCAAGAAAGTGTTATTATAGTGGAAATATACAACTTCAATAGATGCCACATGGGAGCCAGCTACCATTCTGCAACAATTTTCTCATCTCAAACCTTGAGGACAAGGATATTTTCAAGGGGGAGGGAATGTTAGGGACCTAACCTCCCTAACCCCTCATGTAGGTAGAATAATATGTTTTCCATGTAATAAAGGTCAATATTAATGAGGCCTAGTAATAAGGAAGAATATGTCAAATGTAGGAATACCTAATAGAATCTTTCACTTCTAGAAGATCTTCCTCTATATTATTCTTGTGGTATATAGATTTAGTATAAATAGGAGTCGATGGAATGAGAAGTTTTGTCGTGAGAATTATTATAATAGAGTGTTTCTTTGTTGGAGGTTTCCCCCTCGAAGACGCAAGTGAACATTGTTTCCTATCAATAAAGGTATTATTTTGGTGTTGTGGTTTCATCTATTGTGTTGTTTCGTTGTTATTCTCTACAGTATTTATGTTTTTTGTTATTATAATAGATCCAGTACCTAACAAAGAGGCCAGCATAGCTTCGTGACACTTTGGAGGATGCAGATAGGAATGTATCTCCCAGTGGTACTTTCAAGCAGAGAAAACGATCTTAGAGTTTCTTGAGTTATATGGCATTGATGAGTCACATCATTAATTCCAAACCTTCCAATTATGAGGAGGAAGCATGCCAACAAGTTTGGAAGGATGTCATGATGGAAGAGTATCAATCTATCATGAAGAATGATGTGTCGGAGATTGTGTCGAGACATGAGGGGAAGTCAGTGGTGACTTCCAAATGGATCTAAAAAATCAATATGCAACATCGGGCATACATTCTCCCATATTATTCATGCCGATTTGACCAAGAGAAAATGATACATTCACTCATGGGGCTTTGCTAGTGGTGAATGGCTCAGGTGTAGTCTTTCTCCTTATTCATGTTGATTTGACTAGGAGTAATAAAGACTCAAGATGCTAGATGTCAGTTTATGTTTCATCATCAGGCATACATTCTCCCAGATTGGTCATGTCGATTTGATGAAGGGAAAATGATACATTCACTCACAAGGCTTCCCTAGTGGTGAATGGCCCAAGTGTATTATTTATCCTTAATCATGTTGATTTGACTAGGAGTGATAAATACTTGATATGATAGATGCTAGCTGATGTTTCATCATCAGGCATACATTCTCCCAAATTGGTCATGCCAATATAACCAAGGTAAAATGATACATTCACTCATGGGGCTTTGTTATTGATGAATGGCCCAAGTGTAGGATTTCTCCTTAGTCATGTTGATTTGACTAGGAGTGATAAAGACTCAAGATGCTAGATGTTAGTTGATGTTTCAGCATTGGGCAGACATTCTCCCAAATTGGTCATGTTGATTTGACAAAGGGAAAATGATAGTCACTCACGGGGCTTTGCTAGTGGTGAATGGCCTAGGTGTAGTTTTTCTCCTTAGTCATGTTGATTTGACTAAGAGTGATAAAGAATCGAGATGCTAGATGCTAGTTGATGTTTCTTCATTGAGCAGACATTCTCCCAGATTGGTCATGCTGATTTGACCAAGGGAAAATGATACATTCACCCACGGGGCTTTGCTAGTGGTGAATGGCCCAAGTGTAGTCTTTCTCCTTAGTCATGTTGATTTGACTAGGAGTGATAAAGACTCGAGATGCTAGATGTTAGTTGATGTTTCAGCATCGGGCAGACATTCTCCCAAATTGGTCATGTTGATTTGACAAAGGGAAAATGATAGTCACTCACGGGGCTTTGCTAGTGGTGAATGGCCCAGGTGTAGTATTTCTCCTTAGTCATGTTGATTTGACTAGGAGTGATAAAGACTCAAGATGTTATATGCTAGTTGATTTTTCATCATAGGGAAGACATTCTCCCATATTGGTCATGTTGAATCAGCCAAGGGAAAATGATATATCCACTCATGAGGATTTGCTAGCGGTGAATGGTCCAGGTGTACTCTTTCTCCTTAGCCATGTTGATTTGAATAGGAGTGATAAAGACTCAGGATGCTAAATTCTAATTGATGTTTTAGCATCGAGTAGACATTCTCTTAGATTGTTCATGTCAATTCAACCAAGGAAAATGATACATTCACTCATGGGGCTTTGCTAGTGGTAAATGACCCAAGTGTAGTCTTTCTCCTTAGTCATGTTGATTTGACTAGGAGTGTTAAAGACTTGAGATGCTAGATGCTAGTTGATGTTTCAGCATCGAGAAGAAATTATCCTAGATTGGTCATGTTGATTTGACCAAGGGAAAATGATACATTCACTCATGGGGATTTTCTAATGGTGAATGGCCCAGGTGTAGTATTTCTCCTTAGTCATGCTAAATTTACTAGGAGTGATAAAGACTCTAGATGTTAGATGCTAGTTGATGTTTCAACATTGGGTAGACATTCTCCCAGATTGGTCATGCCGATTTGACCAAGAGAAAATGATACATTCTCTCACGAGGATTTGCTAGTGGTGAATGGCCCACGTGTAGTCTTTCTCCTTAGTCATGTTGATTTGACTAGGAGTGATAAAGACTCGAGATGCTAGATTCTAGTTGACGTTTCAGCATCAAGAAGACATTCTCCCAGATTGGTCATGATTATTTGACCAAGGGAAAATGATACATTCACTCACGGGGATTTGTTAGTGGTGAATGGACCAAGTGTAGTCTTTCTCCTTAGTCATGTCGATTTTACTAGGAGTGAAAAAGACTCGATATGCTAGATTCTATTTGATGTTTCAACATCAGGCAAACATTCTCCTAAATTGGTCATGTCAATTTGACCAAGGGAGAATGATACATTCAATGACGAGGCTTTGTTAGTGGTGAATGGCCTAGGTGTAGTATTTATCCTTAGTCATGTTGATTTGACTAGAAGTGATAAAGACTTGAGATGCCGGATGTTATCACATGTGGACCCAGAGTGAGCTTAATCTCAGAGAGAGTTAGTTGGCTCAGAGGGAGAGGCGCAAAGGTCATTCCCCCTCAAGTTCAGGTGGGAGAAAGACATCTCCCAAGACTGATAGACAAGTTCCATGAGTCTAGGGTGAAGTTTGTATACTTCAGAGACAAGAACGACATGATGCAGAATGTCTCCCTCATTGAGAGGGAGTGTTTATGTTTCAGCATCGGGCAAACATTCTCCCAAATTGGTCATGTTTATTACATTATATTATAAATATATAAATAATACATTTATAATATAATATATAAATATAAATAATAAAAAATTAATAATTAATTAATGAAAGTAAATCATGGAAAAGACATGTCCATTAATGAAAGGGCACTCAGTCCAAGTATATATGCCGGGGTGCTCAACTATAATATATTATACAATATTATCTCTTATCATCTCACATCATCTCATATAATCTCATACCACCTCATATCATCTCATATTATCTCACATCATCTCATATCCCATATCATCTCACATCATCTCATATCATCTCACATCATCTCATATCTCATATCATCTCATACAATATTTTACATACTATTTTCAGTTGATATTTTCAGTGTGTAACTATTCTATGATAAAAGTATCTTAAGGAAATAATTATCAGATCTGAAAATCAGAAAATTCAACACAGCGAGCTCCCCAACAACCTATTTTCTTAACCCATCCTTTCCCCCATCAACCACAAAACATGTTTTCCAAAAATCACGCCCCTCTGCAAGGGGGCATGGCAGGTACCCCTCACGACGAGGGGTATTCCTCGAATGTTGTCATTTCCATGTGCGACCAAATGGTCAATTTGAATACTAGGGCCAAAAACTATGACATTCTTGAGCCTTCCCATGTTGTGCCAGAAGCAGCAACTGCTTCCCAGCCTAGTGGCCCTCTTCATATTGAGAATCCATATTTTGATGCACCACTTCACCCACAAAAGAGTGTTCTTTGATGCACGATGAATAATCTAAAGACACGGTCTTCCAACAACTACAGTATTGTGGAAGACTTGGCACAAGAACCATGTGCCATGTCTACACTTGAAGTCCTCCAAAGTTTTCCAATGCAACACAAATCCTTATTGTCTTCCATAGGTGGGGTTGATCCCTTGGAGTCATGTTTTATGACCTTTGATTCTTCTCAGGTTACTCATAGGATCTTCCATTAGGTCACTTTCCAGATCATAGTATGCTCATTAGAAAAAACATCTAATTGATAGTGGTGGATGAAGGAGTCTCTACTTTCTTCATGTTTATTTCTTGTTGGAAGGCCCTTGGCTCTAATAAGCTCAACATGTCTACAACACAATTGAAAGCATTCGATGAACACATGTTCCAACCCCATGGAATAATCACCACCTTAACCATCGAGTTAGGTGGTAAGACTGTTTATGTTGATGTGGAGGTTGTCGACGCGCCTCTTGTTGAAATTTTCTCCAAGAGGATTCAACCCTTGGTATGAACTCATACGATGTTTATATTTTACCACTCTAATTAATGCCCAACAGTTATCTCAAAATAAAATGACTTTATCTTCTAAAAGAATAGCTTAGTAATCAACTAAACATGCAACAGAAGCATAAACAAGAAAACCAAATCAAGCACATAAGAACACTAAGAGTTTTGGGTAAACCCCTGACAAAACCTCAAAGGAAAAACTAGTCCAATGATGATTTTATTAAGTTTAAATTAGGGCTCTTGTAACAGGGAAAATGGCCCACTGAGAGAATTATACACTGCAGACAAACCTGGAAACTCCTGTGTTGTTGTACGACCTTGTACCAACATTTTTTTCAATGCATATGTGACTTTCTCTTATCTAGTCCATGCACATCCGCAACTTTCCCTTCTATGACCCATGGATGTTTGTGACTGTCTAAACTATGACCCATGGATGTGTACAAAAATATGTGTACTACTCTACTCTTGCCTCTATTCTTTTTCCTTTGAAACCCACATGTGGTTGCTTTTGCTCTCTCTCCTCCTTGACTTGTATGACCTCTAGATGAAATTCCCTCTCCACCTATCAAGATCTTGAATCATGATCCTTTATTATCCAACCCTCTCATCTATACTTGGATGAACTCTTTTCACCCAACCAATGAGATATCCTCAATCTAGTGTAAGCAAAATTCCTTCTTTGCTTCTACACTCCAACTATAAAAAGTCCTTCTTTGTTATCTTTAATCTTGGCATCTCACCAAAGACCCTGATATTGGCATCTCACCAAATATCCTCAACCTTAGAATCTCACTAAAGGTTCCTTGCTCTTGGTATCTCACCAAGAGTCTCTCGATCTTGGAATCTCACCAAAGATCCTCACCTTGGTCTCTCACCAAGGTCCTCTTGATCTCTCTCATCAAGAGTGACTTCCTTTCAAAGTCTTAACTGTGTTGACTCCCTCAACACAAGTGTATTCCTCCTTCTCCTAGCCTTGATTTTATAATCATGAGTTACAATCTATTTGTAATCTCCAAAGTGATCTATGGTTGAGATTACTTCTCACACTCACTTAAGATTTAGATTACACATTGCATGTTAAGCATGTCCTTAAATAACTCAATTCACTAATAAATACAATTTTGCTTTAATTAATTCCTTTTAACTAAAGTAAATTGAAGGATAGAATATTTTCGACAACTTCCACATGAAAAACACATGTCAATGTGGAAGTACCTATCTGATGCTACCAAAAACATCAACACTCCCTCTTAGTGAGGAAGGTACTTCTCCCACATGGTGTTGGATCTATCTCCGCTACCATATTTTCTACCATACCTACTCTCCAATCCACCTGATTGGATTCTCCCTTTGACACAAAATCTATCCCTGCCATGATGGTCTAACCTGTCACCGAAGACACATTGCCTTTAAACATGCTCCTAGAATTCTCTCGCTCCTAATCATCCTACATGGAAATCTCGTACCATGAATCGCTATTGACAGACTTGGAAGGATGCTCCTTCTCGCCTGAACCTGAAGGTTGACTCCCTCTGAGCTGCTCAACCTTCGAAACTACCTGCTCCTTGTTCTCTGTTACTATGCTACTTTCCATTTCTCATGTAGCCTATCCCTTTATCCTATAAAAGTTTCTCTCTCTAACTCCAAAGACAGTTGCTTTGTATGATCTATATCATATGGGCATAATAAGCACCTATCCATCTCGGAATAATACCTCATATCCCTTCTTCACAATCACTAAGACTGAGATCACACTCCTCTTAGAGTTTTTTCACCCATAACACATTATGTACTTTCAATTAGCCTTCTGACTCCATCTGGAATGGCATTGTTCCAAATTGCTTCACTGCATGCTTGGTCCCCATACCAAATTCCACATGCATCTCTGAGTAAGACTCTGTGAATCTCTTGAACACCTCTCGTGCTCATGTCATATGACATGTGGCTCCATTATCTATCAACCATGCATTATGTGATATAATTCTCAAGGAAGTATGGGAAATAAGTAAGAACTATATATGTTCAAAATTATTGTAAAACTCATCCGATTGAGTATTTTCCAATGCAACTACCTTTGAATGATTTTCATTTCCCCCCTTCTTCCTATGCAAACATTCTCCTACATAATGTCCAAACTTGTGACATGCAAATCAGTTGACTTTGCTCATGTCCTTATTCTTCTTTCCATCTTGAGTGGTCGACTCTCCATTGGAAATATTCCTAAACTTTCCCTTCCTTGCCTGGATGGCAAGAGAAAATTTCTCATCATGGCTCCTCTTCAAACAATCCTAGGACTTAATCGAGTCTCCTCTTGAATACAATCAGTCCATATTCTATCAAACCCCAGTGTTAGCACTAGAATATGCTCTTGATTGCAAAGAGAAACATGCCTAGCACATCTTAGTTATTGAAATGGTTGATTGGTTTGGATAGGTGGATCAAGTAGGTTGACAGGTAAAGTATATGGTAAAAATCATCAACATAAAATCAAATGATCAGCAGTACTTCATATAGTCAAGGGAATTCACGTTGAAAACTAAACATTTAAATGGACAATAAGATGGAAGAATAGGAAAAAAATATGAACATATAAGTCAATAGTCTTCTAACCCATATATCCACTAGGAGGATTTTCAAATTTAAAATATCATTTTAAACTTGAAATAAATACTTTGAACACAACTTTACAAAGACATGTGATTAACACCAAAATATTTGTTATAATCGTAGTTGAAACTGCGTGGAAATTAATGGATTGAAGAAATCCAAATTGTATTAAAGCAAGCAAAAAAAAGAGCATGATTGCAATAAGAACACAGTTTAATTATCAGAATGTATGAATCCATGAGCATGAGGTGTTGCAAGGCATAAATCTCTCTACAATACAATTCCCAGATCTCACTCCTCGAACCCTTCACACTCAACCTCATGCTTCCTTTCCGGAGGGAGATGCCTTCTACCTTCAAAATGATCATTTAAATACAAACAACAAACTGTTACAAGTTGAAACACACTCTCTAATTAGTTGAAAAATAATCTGGAACTAATAGAACTGCTTGCCCTTTAAATCTGTTAAATGATATGGAGAAGTTGAATTAACCTAAGTCTTTCAATTGTTGATTTCCATAATCATATTTTATGCCTGAAAATTTGGATCTGGAGTTGACTCGATATATTTATTTAATATGTTGTCCACATGTTCATAATTTAGAGGAATAAGGAGAGAATCCTTTTACTGTTGAGTTCTCTGCCACTTATCATCAACCTCTAGAACCCTGAAGCTGCCAAGTGCTTTTGATGATGATCCTCTGCCTAACTCACAAATCCTTTTTCATAAAGTCATTGGATGACAATTTTCTAAGTCTCTTCATTTTTCTTAAACCTGTACTCCTCCAGTTTATTGAAGAAAACCACAACTTACTCCTGCATTGACAAGCCTTGATGCTCGTTGGGAAATCAACACTTGATATTTTAACAACTTTGGTAGCAACACGCTCCAATAATATCATGACTGTAGATAAGGTGCCTCCAGTAGTGATTGGATTATCAACAACAAGGGTACGATCACCATATGGTACTCCTCCATCATGCATCATATGTTGGTACAATGATATATTGAAAAATAACAGAGGCTATAAATCCAGGAAACACTTGCAACAGTTTTCACAATTAAGTCCTCGACCATTTTATTTTGTAGATAGTTGTGTTCTCTGGAGTAGGGAAAATTACATAATTTATTGCAATGACAGTAAAATATTTCAAACTGTTTCATATTAACATGAATTCAAGTCACAACATGGTGGAGGCTTTGGTTCACTAAGTAATGTAGTGTTCCCACTAGCTGGACCTGCCATAATACGACCTAGATCCTGAGTCTTGACTGGAAGAGTTTCACCTCGCCAATTTTAAGAATACATTGCTCAGGAGTGATATTAAAACTTCTATCACCAATTATAAATGACACAGTGGACATGCTTGACAGGTTATGTAATCCATAGTTTTTTGTCCATTAGGGTTTGGCAACCGGTCATAAAACTGATTGAAATATATCATAATTTGGTCCTTGGACGCGTTCCTGGATAGCTGATTATTTTTGTATACCTCTATCATTTCACAAACAGAGCCCATGCCACTGTTACTCACTGATGTTGCCTAGTTATTTTTCTCAAGAACACCAACAATATGCATATCGACACCCTCGATTCTCTGTTTCTTTAGCATTTTTATTTTTCATTATGGGAAATATCCCACATGCATAAAAAAAAGAAATCACATGTTTATATTCATCAACATTTTCATGCTCTTTCGACATGTAGTGCACGAGATTTGGCTCCTTGTGGGCTCTCCCCTTTGCACCTTGTGTAAGTGCTTGATACTTTTGAGACTTTAGATGATGTTTGGTCATGTTAAGTATGACCTCCATTGTATCTTAAGTTTGACTTCAAAGTATCCAATATTTTTTTAATTTTATCCAAAATGAGTAATAATAAAAACTATTAGACCTCAAATCACTTAAAATGATTTTAATACTAATGATTTTAATAATTTAGCTTTGGGGAAAAATAGGATCGGTAATAATTTTAATAATTTAGCTTTTGGGAAAAATAGGACCGGGACTAGATTAGCACTTTTGATGGAATAAAGGGATAGGGATAGACCCTGACTCATTAAATTACATGAACATATTGCAGCATTCACTAAAGGAATGGGAGGCCTCAATAAAGTCTAATGGAAAATGGTGAAATATCAAAAAAATTGAGAAAGTGAAATTTAGTTTGGCCTGCGTTGCAAAAATGCATTGCTTCTGGTAGTGCGTCTTACATAAGCTTTGCATGTTGTGCTACCAGAATTCAGAACAAGATTTAAAATTTTAACCCATGTATCTAGGTACTAACAACTGGCACTACCTCTCGTGCACATATCCCTTGCACAAAAGGTTCCCAAGACTTGGGAAGACCTCTCAAAGCTACATTTACCAATCCGGCATCTTATATTGTCTCACCAATCGTTGCAAGCTGATCTCAAATCTATGTAATCTTCATAATATAGTTGAAAATTGTGTCCTCACTGGACATCTTGACAACTTGAAGTTGGTGCTTCAAATGTAGCAAACTTCTTGTATTCTTGTTTTGGTATAGACTCACCAAAGCATCATACATGGCATATTTCTTCCCAGAAATGTGCATAATCAAGTGATCCTTTACAAATTCTAGCAACACCCGCTTTTCCTTCACTTCCTTCTTCTTGTGAACTGTCAATTCCTGTGGATATACGTGACTTGTCCTTATGTAACTTGTGGATGTTCATGATTGTCTACACTGTGACTCATGGATGCCTTTGTATCCCTGTAAAAAAACACTTGTTCTGCCCAATACTATTGTTTCCTTGAAAATATATCCTTTGATTTCCCCTAATGGTTATTTACCTAATAAGATTTGTCATCTTGGTTTCCTCCATTTAGAGACTAGGCTCTGATACCATGTTGAAAATTAAAATCCTGAGCGGATTCAACCCTTGGTATGCACTCATACCATGTTGACCGCTTACCACTCTACTCAACACCCAACGGATAGCTCAAAATAAAATCACTTTATATACTAAAAGCATAGATGAGTAATCAACTAAACATACATCATAAGCATAAACTAGGAAACAAAATCAAGCACATAAGAACATCAAGACTTTTGGGTAAACCCATGGAAAAACCTTGAAGGGAAAACCAATCCAATGATGCTTTTATTAAGGTCAAATAAGGGCTCCCATAACAAGGAAAATGACCCACTGAGAGAATTATACACTCTAGAAAAACCTGGAAACTCCTCTGTTGTTGTGCGACCCTGTACTAACACGTTTTTCAATGCATCTGTGACTTCCCCTTCTCTGGTACATGGACATCTACGACTTTCCCTTCTATGACCCACGGATGTTCACGACTATATAAACTATGCCCCGTGGATGTGTACAACAAGCTATGTATGAATCTCCTCTTCCCTATGGTCTATTTCCTTCGAAACCCACCCACGGCTTCTTCTCCTCTCTCTCCTCCTTGACCTGTATGACCTCTAGATGAAATTCCTTCTCCACCTATCAAGATATTGAATCACAATCCTTTGTGATCCAACCCTCTCATCAATATCTGGATGAACGCTCATCACCCAACCAGTGAGATCTCCTCATTCTAGTGTAATAAAAATTCCTTCTTTGTTTCTACACTCCAACTAGCAAAAGTCTTTATTTTCTATCTTCAATCTTGGCATCTCACCAAAGACCCCGATCTTGGAATCTCACCAAAGGTCCCTTGCTCTTGGTATCTCAGCAAGAGTCTCTTGATCTTGGCATTTCACCAAAGATCCTCACCTTGGTCTCTCACCAAGGTCCTATTGATCTCTCTCATCAAGAGTGACTTCGTCAAAAAGTCCTGACTGTTTCAACTCCCTCAACACAAGTGTCTTCCTCCTTCTCCTAGCCTTGATTTTATAATCATGAGTTACAATCTATTTCGAATCTCCAAAGTGATCTACAGTTGAGATTACTTCTCACACTCACTTAATATTTAGATTGCATCATGCATTCTAAGCATGTCCTTACATAACTCAATTCACTAATAAATACAATTTTACTTTAATTAACTCCTTTTAACTAAAGTAAA
>CBVK0103081100.1:0-14581 GCA_900067695.1 Picea abies
CTTCCATGTGATGGTCGTGGCCTTGGTTAAAAATTTGAAACCTCGGACTATTAAGTTTGTTAAAGAATTGGATGAGATGCCCAAGGTTCTTCTTCTGCCTTCTTTTGCCAAGAAGAAGGCATTGGCTCTCACTGATCATGGCAGGATTGGTCAGTTTACAGGTATTTGGCCCTCCCCAAAGACGGTTCAATATGGCTATAAAAAAATTGGAAGTCCCTTATCAAAGGCTCCCTAAATCATTTATTTTACGGTAAACAATTTTTTGCCTTTCTCTTTGAGCATAAGGAAGACCCAGATATGATCTTTCGTAGTGGCCCATATATTTTGAGAGCGAGAGGGATGCATCTCAACAAATGGAATCCTAATTTTAGCCCTAAAAATGATGTCCCCTCTGTAGTGTCGGTATGGGTTCGGCTCCTGCATCTCCCTCTCCACTGTTGGAGTGATGATACCCTCTGATGTATAGGAAACTCTATTGGAAGATATATAGATCAGGCTAAGCCAAAGGAAAACATTGTTTCTTGCGTGAGGATTTGTGTTGAAGTAAATCTTGAGAAGGGAATTCTCGAAGCAATGCTTATCTCTCTATAAATATGGAAACATGTGCAACAAATTGACAATGGAAAACTCCCATTTAAGTGCAATATTTGCCATGAATATGGGCATTTTGCGAAAAATTGTAAGAAGGTGGGCACCTCTTTTCCCTCTAATGCGGGTAAGGAAGAACTGTGGCAGAGATTCTTGAGGAAATTTGGCTCTAGTAGTAGTAGGATTTTGCCCCATTTTGGTTCCTCTATTGGGCCCTTTCATGGAGGGTCAAAGCCCCTACATAAAAATCTTGAAAACCCTAGACAGGCAACGGATTCTCCAAAAAAAATAGTTTTGAAATTTTATCTAAATTTGTGGATAACAATGAGGAAGTTATTCCAACCATTCTTGGTTATGCGTCATCCAACATGTCCAATCGTTCACTTGGTCCCCTTCGGCTAGAGTTGAGGTGCCCACAAAGTCGCAAGAAGAAAAACATGTTCTTTTTTATGTTCCGGTGAAAGAAGTTGTAACCCTTCCCAATCAAAGGACAAAAGATATGAAGTATTTTAGAGATGCAAAAGTGAATTTCTCAGAGGAAAATTACAGTTCAGAGAACGAGAGCATAGGAGAAGAAGAACACAAATATAGAGCATCTAAGGAAAATATGCCAAGAAGATATGGGGGAAAGGCAGTCAAAATAGTTCGAGAAGAACAAGCCAACAAGGATATTATGATGGTATCACATCAAACACTAACTAAAATGATGTGAGGAACCAAGCTGCCAAAAAGCTTTGGAGGAATTGCTACAACCAAAGGGGGTTCTCTTCCAAACCTTCCTAAATAATGATTTTGGTCTTCTGGAATTGCAGGGGTTTAGGCAACAACCCAAAGTCTATTGTTGTCAAAGGCCTAATCTGATATGAAAAGCCTCAAATACCCCTAATTTAGGAGACCAAAATGAATGTGGAAGAAGCAACCAGACAAGGGAAAATATTATGACATTCTAGAGAATCCACTATTGAAGACTCAAGAGGGGCCTCTGACAGTTTATGTACTTTATGGAACAACAAAGAGGTGTGTTTAGAATTTTCCTTCAAAAAACAGCATGGGATACTAATCAAATTCAGATCTAGGTAGAACAACAATAAATTTGTGGTTATCAACGTGTATATGTCATTCAATCCAGTGGATAAAGCCATATGTTGGAGATCCATTTTAAGTTTAAAAGACACTAAATTCTCTATGGATTGTATTGTAGTTGGCGACTTCAATGTGACCATAAGCAATGTAGAAAAGAGAGGGGCAAACTTTGGTCGGGATCCCTTCCATGAAAATATGGAGGAATTAAATGAATATTGGGATATGTTAGATGTAAATGCTTAGAAAGGGAAGTTCAGTTGGTCAAATATGTGATTAGGGCCTGGGAAAATTACTGCTCGTTTAGATCGCTTCAATTTTTCTCCACTAAAATTGAACTTTAAAATCATTTGTCTTCCCCTCCCTCATTTCATATCACAAACCAATCTCTCTACATATTCAACAAATTCTTGAGTATGGGCCTCTACCCTTTCGATTCAATCCCTTATGGATGAGCTATGAAGACGTGGACGCCTCGGTTGAAGCAACTTGGAATACCTGGATTCTAGGCACCCCGGTCTTCATTTGGGAGAAAAGGCTCATGATGGTCAAACCAACATTTAAATTATGGGCCAAAACTTCCGTCAACCTACCTACAAAGGGGATAGAAGAAATTATATACAAATTAGAAAGATTCCAAAAATATTTAGAGGATAAAGAAATCACAGTCAAGATGCAAAAGAAGAAATAGAACTTCAAATCCAATACCAAAGAGTTTTGAGACATGAAGAAGAGTTGTGGCATTTAAAGTCTTGTAGCTTATGGCTTAATGTTGGCGACATGAATACAAAATTCTTTCACAATCAAGCCAAGGCCGAGGAATCCAAGAATGATGTGTCTAGCATTACTTTAGAAGATTGTTCAAACGTGACAGATTTTGCAGGTATCAAAGTGTCTACCAAGTGCCATTATGTTGCCTTGTATTCCTAGCAAGAAGAGGTAGATCCTTCCAACGTGGATTCCATGCTTGAGCATATTCCCCTTATTATTATAAACGAAGATAATGTATCCCTAACCCATCCCATCTTTGTGTCTGAAATATTTGTTGCAATATGGAGTTTGGGGCTTGATGGCTTTTTGATTTCTTTTTATAGGAATTTTTGGGAGTTATTAAGCATGATCTTAAACAAATGTTTCTTTACACCCATCAATCCTTAAGGCTAGGGGGGAGCAACAATTCCTCTTTTTTAGCCTTGATTCCTAAGGAAGCTAATCCAATCTTCTTTTGTAGATTTCAGCTCGTTTCATTATGCAACTCATCTTACAAAATCCTCACCAAAATCATGGCCTCCTGATTCAAATGTTTCTTTACACCCATCAATCCTTAAGGCTAGGGGGGAGCAACAATTCCTCTTTTTTAGCCTTGATTCCTAAGGAAGCTAATCCAATCTTCTTTTGTAGATTTCAGCTCGTTTCATTATGCAACTCATCTTACAAAATCCTCACCAAAATCATGGCCTCCTGATTAAAAAAAATATTGCCCAAAATTATTTCTCCTGATCAAGGAGGCTTTATGCATGATAGGAAAATTATGGATAACATTGTGCTGGTACATGAAGCTATTCACTCAAATCTCAAGGCCATAGCTAAATGTATCATCCTCAAATTAGACATGGCTAGTGCTTTTGATCGTGTTAGACATGCCTTTCTTTTTAAGGCTTTAGATTGATTTGGATTCAACTCCAATTTTATAAAGTGGGTGGATTCTTGCATCATCGATCCTTGGATCACTCTCATGAATGGGAGGCCAACATAATTATTTCAAATGAGCAGAGGATTATGCCAAAGGTGTCCACTCTCTCCCCTTCTCTTCATTATATTGGTTGAGACTTTAAGCAAAAAACTTGAGCATGAAAGAATTCTTGGGAACCTGCTAGGCTTACAGATAGTTCGTGGAGTCAAAAATCTGAACCATTCACAATTTGCGGATGACACTCTATTGTTGGGAGGTGCATCTATGATTATTGCCTCCATATTTAAACAAGTGTTGGACTTTTTCCTTGATGCCTCTGGTGGAGTTGTTAACAACATGAAATGTCGTATTATGGGTTGGAATTCAAAGCCTTTCCTCTAGCTGATAAATGAACCCCCTTTTGATATGTAGGTATCCCCATTTCTTTGAAGAATTCCACATCTAAGGATTGGTTGCAAATTATTGAGAAAATAAACTTGAAATTTATTAAATGGGGAACTCAAGGTTTAAATCTTGCTGGAAGAGTTACTCTTATCAAAGCAATCCTGGTGACTCTTTCCTATATCAATGCTCTGCTTTATTGGCTCCACGTGGCACAATTAATCAGATTTCTATGAAGATAAGAAATTGTATCTGGCAAGAAGGGAAATCCAACCAAAAGAAGTTCCACCTTATGAACTAGAATCAAGTCATATGCTCCAAGGATGAGGGTGTATTGGGAATCTATGAAATTGAACTTATGAATAAAGCAATATGGGCAAAATTACTATGGAGATTTATCGTAGGGAAATTGACATGGTGGAAACATGCTATTTTGAAAAATATTTTTTTTAGGACCTAGGCAGAGGTGTTTAGAGAATCCACCTAAAGTTGCTAAAGGTTCTTCCATTTTTAAGTTACTTCTTGCATCTATCCCCATGATATATGAGAAATTGATATGGATCCTTGGAAATGGAAAACACATTAATCTTTGGGAAGATAAAATTATGGACAGGGAGATTTGGCTCCTCTACGGGCTTGGATGACCAAGCAACGATTAGATACTCTTTTTGACATCTCATCTTGGAATCTTGAATCTTGTCTCTATATGAATTGGAAATCTATCTCCCCCCCCCTCTTGCTTGGTCCCTTTATTCAAGTCTCTTATTCTCTCCTTACATGGTTGCACCCCTTGGAGCATAAATCATGTTGATTCCTTCGGTTGGGGTGACTCAAAATTCTTAGTAAAAAAAGGCTATCATTCTATGCTAGAGGCATCTATCTCCTTCCATCACTCTGGCATGTGGAAGATTATTTGGAATAGTGATGGGCTGCCTAAAATTAACATTTTATGTTGGTTGCTAGTTCACACGAAAATTCTTACCTCAGAGAACTTAATAAAGAGTGGAATCAATAGTCCATCTTGTTCTGTCCCATGTCTCAGTGATGAGGAAACAATCCAACATTTGTTTGTTGGTTGTTGTTATGTGAAAGAAGTTTGGTCACTTGCTCTTGATGGGTTGTTGCATAGGTTTGTTTGGCCTCAATCATCTGTTAATTTCTTTACACAGTGTGGCAGAGATACAAAGGAAGTTTAAAGCATAAAGTTTATTTCAAATGGATTTGGGAAGTTCTTCCAAAATACTATGTTGGAGTCTTTGGTTGACATGAAACAAAAAAAAAATCAATGACAATGTGCTTCAGCCAAGACAAACTCTGGTTAGAGCCTTCTCCTTGCTCTCGAACTACATGCAATATCACCTCAATTGGAAGGACCAAACTCTGAATGAAGGTGAAAAGGAATGGATGAATAAAATTAAGTTGGGAGATGACCTTTCCAAAAGATCGATTATCCCTCTACCTAAATAAACAATTAGGAAATTTGAACAAGAATTTAAGGATTAGCTCTCACTTCAACAATATAACATTGTTTTTTTAATGGAGCTTCCCAAAATAACCCATGGGTGGTAGGTGTGGGGGTGAATATATGTGATCCCAAAGGAAATTCAATCACTTTTTATGCTTGGGGTTTAGGTAATGTCTCAAACAACACTCTTGAGGCTTATGCCCTTTGGGAAGGCATCAAAATCGCAAAAGAAATGAGAATCCATAAGCTAAGTATCTTGGGCGATTCCATGTTGGTGATCAAGGAAATTATTAAAAGAAATATTGTGAGGAACAATGTTTTCATTGGCATTATGTCCCACTCCCTTGCTCTCCTCGTCAAATTTAAAGATTACACCTTATACCACATAAAGTGTGAGCACAACTCTTATGTTGATCATTGATCAAAAGTTGGATCAAGGTTAGAAGAGGGTGAGATAATTCTTAATGGGGTAAAGGGAAGGCTTCCCATTCCATAATACATATGGGTTGATCTTCAATATCATGGGACAAGTGGTGGGTTGTTGGCATAGATGCTCGTGTGCTTACGCGGCTCACACATTTGATCGACGCTGGAGTTAATGGTTGCATTCATTCTAATATGTGTGAAGGCAAGTTAATTTGTGACATTTCATTCTCTCTGCTGGAGGTGAGGTTTGGTGCTTTGTGTTGCGGTTTTGTCCCGGTGTGCTTGTGGTAATCCGCTACTGAAGTTTGATGATTCTTGGAGACTTTCGTTCAATGATGGTTTTGATTTTTCCTTTGACCAGACTCCCCTTGGTCACCAGGTTTTCTCTATATGCTTCTGATTATATAAGGTTTCAAGTTTCTCTTATTTCGAGTTTTAACTATGAATATTTTTTCCTCATCCATGTTCCTGTCAATTATGGAAGTGAGTTGGTTTGTAGGTTGTGGTTGGTATTTCTGACTGCTTGTTTCGTGTAAGGATTGACCCTTCTTGGTGTGATGTAAAGCGTATCCCTTTCCGGCATGAAGAAATCATTGAGGCAAATAATATGGCTCTTCAACATGTCACGACCAAACTCGGAGAATTGGATTAGTCAATTGCTAATCTTTCAAACCTGCTTAGGGTTCAAATCAAGCATATTGATAGTTTGGAAATGCAGTGTCAGTATCTAAGGTCTTTGGTTCTACCACAACGTCCTCAGTCAACTTCAATCAATTAGGCTTCAACAATGTCCCTCCTTGGAATCTCAAATGAAGAACAAGGGGGTTGTGATACAGTGCCAATGGATGTGGAAGAAAATTCTCCAGCTCAAAGTGGAGCTTAGGAGGTCCCAAATAATGAATATGTTCATCGCTAAATGTTTTTTAAAATAGTCTTTTTGTTGGATCAATTTGTAAAAAAATATGCAGCAAGACTGTATGGAAGTACCATAGGGAAATATCTGTGTTTTTGAGTATGATAGTAGTAAGAGAATCTATAGGTTTTGAGCCAAACTTTGTAAAAAAAATAATTGATACAATTGTTTGCTTTGGCATAGCCGCTAATATAAATACAAATTTCAATCACAGTTAAAAAAAATTATGAAAATAATATTATATATATATAAGAATTTAAGGATTTTTTTTTTTTTTTAAGTTTTGAACTATATAATTAAACAAGTAGAAGGAAAAGGTCATGGAATTTGAATCATAGTTTCAAATCCTCCAAACCTAATATGGAACATGTCATGTATGTGGTTATTAGAAATAAAATGAAAATGAAATTATTTTGATGTGTGCTAAAAGTGGTTAAACCCACGAGGCAAAGGACAATCTTGTTAGAGGGTTGATATTTCATATTTACAATATAAAATGTCTTCAACAACAACATCCTTACATATGTTTGACAAGGAAAGTGAGCATGGGATTACTAACCTCATATAACCTCTTATGTGTCGCAACATGAACAACCTCTCTATTTTCTGCTGCATCTACTTCTTTTGACCATCACATATTAATCCTTAATGTTGATGTATGATGAGGATAATATTTGAGCCCTTGTGTTTTTAATACTTGAATGCTCCTCACTCCCACATAATAAGCCAAATCTAATATGTCTCGATCCGAGTTTATTAGTCCCTGCCTCCATCAGGACTATGTTGGACTTAGGGAAACCTCAAAAATTCTTTTATTAAGAATAAAATAAATAAATAAAAACTTCATTTTTTTGCCTTCCCATTGGCTTTCCACTTCAAAGTGTTATTGTCAGGGTGGCGAAGAGCATTAATATTTGTGCTCTGATGTTGATCCAGTTTTGGTTGGATCGGCTTGCTACTATTCTCAATGCCCTTCCTACGTTTATTGATTAATACAAGGCTAAGCATTAATTAACATCTTCTCAACCCTGCCAAGTGCCTCTGCCTCATCGTTCGAGCCCTTCGCCTCTGCCTCGTACACAAAGCTTATTCCCTAAACCGCCTTCTTAGACTGCAAGCACCTTCGCCTCATTCACGAGCTCACCCACCGCCTTCTTCAACCATAGTACAACCACCTCTGCCTCGTTCATAGAGCTTATCCCCTACACCACCTTCTTATATTGCAGACACCTTCACCTCATTCACGAGCTCACCCACTGCCTTCTTCAACCATAGTACAACCTTTTATTGTAACAAACATTGATCCTCTCAACTGTAGTACAACCTTTTATTATAGCAAACATTGATCTTCTCAACCTCCAAAGCTCCATATTAGAGCTATAGATGTGCATAGCATCCGTGTCATTCTCCTCATAGTCGAAGAAAGAAATCCAAGTTATGTTGAAATCTCATCCGCGCGAGGCAAACACTGAAAATCAAACAATAAAACAATAACTAATCACTTACTTGGTTTATCGATGTTTGGTTCAGATCTTTGGTCACTCACCATTCCATAAGGTTACCATTTATTCATTTCAACGGGGTGGGGGAGCGACCTCAGTTGCAAGAAGAAAAAGCTCCAAGGTAGTTTGTTGAGGAGGGAAAGAGGAGGCCTAGAAGCCTTACTCTGAGCTTTAGCTGAAATTGTGGTAGCTTGGGAGACATGGTCAAAGCCCATTCGAGCGAGGGGTTCATGACTGGTTGGAGCTACGAGGTTCTAAAGGGGATGGAGATTTTATCCTCTCTGTACTTCTTGGAGACCTGGTCGAGTTACAGTATGCTTATATTGCAATGTTCAACTTTCAAATGTTTGAATTTATTCCTACTCCGCACAAGCTACTATGAGGTATTCATGTTTTTTTTTTTTAAAGTAAGAAGCTATATATTACCTATCATGAAGCAAAAAATTATAGTATCAACTTGATAGCGATTTTTGGATGTGTTGAGTTGCCCTGAAGGGAAACCAACTCAGCCTGACACTTTGACTGTAAAAAACAGTAATAATTAAACATATTTGTTTGAATCGCCCCGTGGGGAAATCGATTTTATCAACCCATGCATGCATACTGTAGACCAAAAGAAGAGCATACTATGAACCAAAAAAAGCCTATCTTCTGACAGAACCACATAATTGAAAATGCTAAACTCCAACAACCTATGAAGAATCTTCCAGAAACAACTAACATTTGTCAAAATAAAACAAGCATTTTGACACCTGTGTGCCTGTCGACTATCAAGGTGTCTGGTGCGCTTGCTTGTCCTTGGCTTCCTCTACGCATTGGTATCACTTGTTTTCAAATTACTTTGCGCGTGTGTCCACGTCTCGTTCATCCTCCCCCTATAATTCTGGATCAAGAAACACCCCTGGAGATGTTGGGGCATTGGTGCCCGAATCTGGTGAATGCAGGGAGCAGAGCAGGGTCGAGAGCAAAGATTCAATTTGCTCTGCGCGCTGATCTAGGTGTTTCAACTGAAAATGGAGGTCATCGACGTCCTTACGGACTGTGAAGACCAAATCTTATAGAATCGAGAACAAATCTCTGATTCGCGGGCACGAAGCACAATTCAGTTGGAGAAGAGCTTGGCCTCGAGTCGCTTCCACTTGTAGTTCTTGCGTTTGAGCATTGAATTCTTCCAGAGAAGGCGAGACATGATCTCCTAGTTATCCCTAGATATCGGGGATAACAGGAATCATTGAGTCAGTGGATATATGAAGTTTTTTCTTTTCTCTTCCTATTGTTCAGTGATTATGATACAGATAGAGACATCTATCTAAAGGTGTTTTCAGTAAATTATGATACAGCTAGAGACATGTATCTAAAGGTGTTTTTTTATAAATTATTAAGTATTTATTAGAAATGGTTAAATTTTGTTTGAAATAATTGATCAAGTTTTTTTTCCAATTGTGAAAAAAGGAATTAATAAAAACAATTTTTTATTTTTTAGTTAATAATAAAATTTCAAAATAACATTACAGTCCATCTAAAAGTGGTTATCAAATTTAAGAAAGGTTAATATAATCATTTTGTAAGTAAAACTCTTCTTAATAAGTGTCTAAATATTTTATGATTTGACAATAAAAAAAATAAATAAGTAAGAAGCTATATATTACTTGTCATGAATAAAAAATTACATTATCGATTTGATAGCTAGTTTTAGATGTGGTGAGTTTCCCTGAAGGGAAACCAAAAGAAGAGCAGACTATAAACCAAAAAAAGTCTATCTTGTGACAGACCCACAAAACTGCGTCACAGTGCTAAAATCCAATAGCCTATGAAGAAACTTCAAGAAACAGCTCACATTTGTCAAAATAAAACAAGCATTTTGACACCTGTGCTTCTGTCGACTGTCATGGTGTCTGGTGCGCTTGCTTGTCCTCGGCTTCCTCTTTGCATTGGTCTCGTTTGTCCTCAGCTTCATTTGCGTGTGTGTCCATGTCTCGTTCATCCTCCCCTTGGAAGTCTGGAGCAAGAAACGCCCCTGGAGATGTTGGGGCATTGGTGCCCGAATCTGGTGAATGCAGGGAGCAGAGCAGGGTCGAGAGCAAAGATTCAATTTGCTCTGCGCGCTGATCTAGGTGTTTCAACTGAAAATGGAGGTCATCGACGTCCTTACGGACTGTGAAGACCAAATCTTATAGAATCGAGAACAAATCTCTGATTCGCGGGCACGAAGCACAATTCGGTTGGAGAAGAGCTTGGCCTCGAGTCGCTTCCACTTGTAGTTCTTGCGTTTGAGCATTGAATTCTTCCAGAGAAGGCACAGAAGGTGGCGACGGGGGTGACAAAGGAGGTGGTGAGGGAGCGAAGGGTGGTGGACTAGAAGGGCGTGCAAGTGCTGGCTGAGAGGTTGAGGCCAGATCTAGGAGAGGTCCATGACAAAGCCGAGAGAATTACCCTGAAGGTCAAACCATTCAACTTGGAAAGCCTATGGAGATGGCAGAGGTGGAAGACCACATTGTCCTGGGGAGGACTAAGTGGAATATGAAGGTGAGGAACTAAGTGCGGAGCAAAGGTAGGTGAGTGTCGACTGGCCATGATCGCTTTGTTCTAGTACCAGAGAGCACCTCTCTTTGGCTTCCCATGAAGGCGAGGCATAGCCAGACGAATGTGAGGTTGAGGCGGAGATGTGAACAGGGAAACCCGTGTGGTCACTAGGGAGAATGACATAGTGCAAGAGTAGCCGAAAGGAGAGGGCGATGGATACAAACTAGAGGGAGGGGCGTCTCCATAAGAGGGAGAATGGAGAGTAATTGCACACGAGAGGGAGGGGCGTCTCCATAAGAGGGAGAATGGAGAGTAATTGCACACGAGCGCAGGAGGATCAAACATTGTACAATCTCCATAGCCATGACAGGAAGCCAGTATAAGATGCACTGAAGCATTTAGGTGGGATCACGCAAAAATGAAGAGTTGCAGAGTTCATCGGGTGGTAATAAAGGCCGGAGGGAGCAGTAGGTGTCGTCACGTGGCCCGTGGCGAAGTGGAATACTATGGATTCTTGGATGGATGCATGGAGCGATCTGACACCCCGTCTAGGGGGCTGTCTATGCTAAGAGCCTTAGCGATGCAATCCTAGAGGAGGGGATGATCATTGTGGGTGGGGGACATATAGAGGATATCTGGTCCTGCTAATGCCACTCCAATATTAGCCAGTTTGTCTGCTACCTAATTGGATTTCCTTCTCACATGCGAAGGAATGAGCACCAAGTGAGGTGAAATGAGAGTTGCAATGGCACCGAGTCCCGTGGTAAGTTGTCAGTAAGGGGAGATGTTGTCTGAATCTGCCCCGTTGAGTATTTTTGCGAAAAGGCTTAGAATTATTTGAGAATCCCCCTCGATGATCAATTTGTTGTGCCCATTGTGTTGAGCAAGTTATAAGCCTTTGATGAGACCCCAGAGCTCAGTTGCATTATTTGTGTTATGTCCAATGATATCAGTTGTGATAAGCATAATGATTCCTTGATTGTTGCAAAGAACCACTCCAAAGCCCGCAGGGCCCGGATTGCCTTTGGAGGCTCCGTCAAAGTTTAATTTGATGAATCATGGAGCTGGAGGAGACCAGTGTGAAGGGTTGCCCTTGTCTTGTAAAATTTGGGGTTTCCTTGAAAGTGTGGGTGGAAGTTGATGATCCATTTGTCCAGGATATGCTTTTCCTGGGGAGGACAAGATAACTCCTCCTCTTTCCATGGATGAAGGAGGATGGTTTCTCTGATGTTGTCATTTATGTATTTCCAGACTTTCTTCCAGTCAAGATGAGATGAAAGAAAGATTCGCCTATTTCGCTCTTTTCATAACTTCCAGAGGATGAAGCCCAAAAGTAGTTGCCATATACGGTTTAGGATGGGAGAATGAAAATTTGAGTCTCTCCATTCTTCTAAGGTCTCCCTTAGGCCTTCTTGTTTGTGATCCATGGTGTGCATGATTGAGGCGCAATGATCCCAGATTTGCGTACTGTAGGAGCAAAGATTGGGCAGGTGGTTTTGAGATTCTGAATATTTCCAGCAAAGAGGCCAAATGGAGGGCCCGAAAAAACCTCTTTTGGTGAGATTGCCCCAGGCAAGGATACCATGCCCTTGTGTGCGACGAGCCAGAGGAAAGTGCTTATTTTTGGCGAGTGCTTGATCGACCATATTATTGCCCAATTTTTTTCCTGGGGGAGCAAGTGTGAGGCTATCTTTATATTGTAGGATTCTTTGATGGTCAAGGTGCCTCACGAGGAGTGTCCCCATCTTAGGATGTTGTCTCCTTGAAAATTTTGAATTTTCCTAGAAGAAGTCAACTCGTGCCAAGGTTGAAGATCCACATGCGCTGGAGCGTGAATTTTTGTGAGAGTGGACTTCCAATGATGCCAAGTTGCGCCAGGGGGGTCCTCTTGCCAATAGTCTATGACTGTGATTAGACCATCCTAAGTGGTGGGGGCAAGAAGATTCTCTGCCATGCAGTTATGTGTTAAGGAGGGTCATTGTTTCCACAAATCAAGACAAAAGGCAGTTGTTTCGTATTTCCCAGAAAGCATGATCGACAATCAGAGAGTGGCCTTGTCTTGCAGTGTTCCAAATCAAGGAGCCCGAAGTGTTTTCATTCCATCTCAAAAATTGGTTTTCATAAATATATGGAACATATTTCTTCCTCCATAGTCTGGCCCAGAGGTGCTTAGGTTGCTTCAACCATCTCCACCAAATATTCGCACTGAGAACTTTGTTGAGAACGGCGGGGTCCCTTAACCCAAGACCACCTTTTAATTTTGGTTTGCATATCTTTTCCCAGCTGGTCAGAGCTATTTTATGTTCCATCTTTTCTCCCTTCCAAAGAAAGTTTCTTTGAAGGGTCTTGATGGTTGTAAGAATACAGCTTGGGGTAGCCAGAGTAGAGAAGGAATAAATAGGTAAGGTTTGAATGACTGATTTGAGGAGGATGAGGCAACTCGGAAGGTTGAATGTTCAAAAGGTCCAGGAGGAGAGTCATTTTCCCATGGATAAAAGGATCCCCTCTAGGAGTTGTTCCAAAGAGATTTATTAATGAGTGGAATGCCAAGGCATTTGGACGGAAGGGAGCTATGCATGAAGCCCAATATCTTGGTGATATGAAGTTGAATAGGTATAGGGGTGTTCAAAAAGAAGAGCTAAGATTTTTCTTTATTAATGTCCATTTCTGAGGCTGCGTAGAAAGTTTGCAGGATACAAAGAATGCATAGGGATCCATAGATGGTGGGGGAGCTCAACATTAGGGTGTCATCAACAAACTGGCTATAGTGGGGGATTCATGCCATGAAGGGGGATTCTAGCTAGAGACTTATCTGCTAGGGAATCTTTGATGAAGCGGATGAGCCCTTCTACCATGATGATGAAAAGGAAAGGGGACAGGGGGTCCCCTCGCCGTATTCCATGAGAGGGCGAGAAGGGGCGGGAAGGAACATCGTTGATCAAAATGGAGAAGAAAGCGGAAGAAGTGAGATTTAGAATCCATTCCACCCAGTCCATAGCGAAGCCAAAAGCAAGAAAAATTGATTTCATGTAAGCCTGGTTGAGTTTATCAAAAGCTTTGGAAAGATCTAACTTTAATAGCATACCTAGAGTACCCGTGCTCTAAAGAGAGTGTATGACCTCATGGGCAAGGATGACGCTGTCGAGAATTTTCCTACCTTCAACGTACCCTGACTGCTCGGGGGAAATGATGAGGGGCAGGAGCGGTTTGAGGTGCCAAGCGATTACTTTTGTTAACAACTTATAGATTACATTGCAAAGATCAATTGGTATGAGCTGTTTAGGATGAGTGACTTGTTCTTCTTTGGGGATGAGGGTTAGGAAAGCAACATTAAGAGCAGAGAGAACCTGACCAGAGATGCGAGAATCCTCGATGATGTACCAAACTTCCTCCTGAATCATGGGCCAACATAAGTGAAATAAGTTTGTCATGAAGCCGCCCGGACCTGGAGCTTTGCCTTCGAGGATGTGTTGCAGGGCTAGGTATACTTCTTCAATCGTGATTGGTCTGGACAGAGCTTCATTTTTCTCTCGAGTTATGAGATTGGGATGTGTTGGGTCATCTTTTCTGTGTCAAGGGATTTGTTAATAGGGGTTCAAAAAATAGATCTTGGTAATAAGAGACCAGTTCCTGCTCGAGATCTTCATGTATTTTGAGATTTTATCCTTGCTCCATGACCAGGTGCATAATGCGATTGTTGTGTCTGCGTTGGATCGTCGCTTGATGGAAGAGCTTGGTGTTTCGTTCCCCTTCTTGAAGCCATTGTATTCGGGATTTTTGCCTCCACAGGACTTCCTCTTGAGACCACCTTTCCTCCAACTGTTGTTTGAGTAGATTTTCCTGCGCTTTGAGATCCTCCGTGAGGCCATGTGATCCAGTTGGCTATTGGTGGCCACCCACCTATTCCAATTGGCTCCTCTTGTCCATTTTTAGTTTAACACGTTCTTCTGTACTTCTTTGTAATTGTGGGTTGTACACTTTTGGGTTGTATGAAGCCCTACACATCTTCC
>CBVK0103081143.1:0-27684 GCA_900067695.1 Picea abies
CTAGTTGTACTATCACCAAAAAAAATTTAACAACTAGTTGTACTATCACCTACAATGGTTGCAGGGTTATGATTTATGAGATTTGGACAAGTACATCAATTTATTAGACAGGTTATTGATGGAGACAGAATGGTCCATACTTGAGTGAATTGTGTAGGCATGTTCACGTAATGATATTGTTAGATAAGTTGCATAGTTGTGTTGATAATGTAAATTAAGGACATGATATATCAGGTAAATTGTTGTCAAGGTGGGGATTATTGCAAAAATTCCAACAAATTTCCTTATGCGATCACATGCACATGCATGCAACTATGTTAAAGCACATGCATACAATCTATTTATGAATTGTTCATGTAACTATGTGATATATTCATGATCATTTTGTGTAATTGAGTGATAGATGTTATATATGTGAGCATACCCATAGAGATGTGAGTGCAATGTGTGAAGAGTGTGGGAGCAAGACACAATATTGTGGAGTACAGTGTGTCTCTGAGGAGAGGATATGGATAGTTGTATGCCTATGTTGGCTATTGTAATTCTCCCTTGAATAATAAGAATATTGGCTATCATTTCCCATGGTATAATTCTCCCTTGAATAATAAGAATATCAACTATCATTTTCCATGGTTTTTTCCCTCACTGTGATTCCACATAAATCACTTTGGCAATTGTGTGTTTGTTGTTCTTAATTTAATGCGTGTTTGATCTTGCTCATTTATACTCTGGTTTTATGATATGTTTTGCTTCCAGTGCAAAAACAGTTTATATATATTTATGGAGTATAGTTGTCTATTAAACACAAAGGAAGTTGATGATGGTGAACACAATGATAAATATGAAAGGCGTCGAATATATATCTTTATTTACATTGGATTTAGCATAGTTGATCAAGCATTGGCTATCGCTTACAGCTTGTTCCTATTATTGTGGCTACATGTGAGATTGGTGCTTATGCAGCTACGCTTAATAAACTCAAATCAAATGCAAACTTCGATTTAGCTACCTTTGTCTCTTCCTTTTGGGAATGTGATAACCGAAGAAACGAGGTCATAGGAATTTAAACAACGATGTAAATTAAAAGGTAGCGTAGTATTATGATATTGTTGTGATCGATGAAGACCTTACAGTGACACATTTTGAAATTTGGACTTCCGAGAACCTTTACATTGAATCTTTGGATTTGGTCAATTGTAAGTGATTTGGTTAAAAAAAATAACTTTAGCATGACATTTGTATGATTCTTTTGCTTTTCTGTTTATTTAAATCCAAAAAATGGTTCAAAACAGTAAATAGGATACAACATACAAGAATATCATTAGGATAAAGATACAACATATTTACCAAATATTATTAAATCATCAAAAGTTAACCATAGTTGGAGATAGCTATATCCGGAAGTGGCACCTGGATTAAGAATGAAACACATCATTTCAACATGTACTTTTCCCATGTGAAAACCTCAGAATAACATCGATTTATGGATAGCACAATGCATGGAATCTAGTTGTGGATTGAGAGGTAGCGATGAGCGTTACTGCTTAGGCAGTTTTGAAACCTTATTCCGTAGCGCTGAGCGTGTAATATCAACAATTCATGGCCTGCAATCTTATGGATAATTTTGGCTGAGGTGTGAGGCTCCATGTTTCTACATCCAGTAAGAAACGAGGAAATTCTCATGTCAACGAATTGATGTATAAGCTCGTATTATTTAGTGATTGCATATTGTCTAATTCAAGGGGGATGGATTCGAGATAATTGCTACCGAGATCGATAAAATAGATTTTTCGACATTTGGCAAGCTGGGAGGGTATGGGACCAATTAATCTATTAGCAAAAAGCGCTAGATATGTCAACTGGGTATGATTTTCGATATAAGTTGTTGTAGGTTTCTGAATTTGTTGATAAAAAGAGGAATAGTTATTGTGAACCTATTATTTTATAGATCGAGCCTCCTTAGATAGACCAGAGTGGATATTTTGGAACTATACTAGATTTTCTTTGTTTCGTGATCCATTGTCCAGCCCAAAGGATTGTTTTCGATAGACGATGTCCTTCTCAATTTATTACCAAATCCCTTTATACTACCATTGTACATAACTGGCAGCAAAACCTATATCGGAATAAATAAAACAACCTGGTTCATGCTCATCTGATTTAGTGATTCACAGAAAAGAAATCGTTGCATGGGGTAAATATGGGTTTCCCAAATCCATGATAGAATTTTTCATATACAACAGAATCTGAAGTAAAATATACACGATATGAAATTAAGAAGTAATATCTGGAAGGAAGAGGAGATGACCCATATTTCCATTGATACACTGCCTCTTTCTCGGATTCTTATAGACCCACATATTGGAAATATAAGTTCTTGTGTGAGTCAGGATTAAACTTGAGGATGAGCTAATGAATATGGTTGATTTCAGACTCGGAGAATGGATCCAGAGGATGATGATGTTGAGAAACAACACAATTCAACCATGATCAATTTACATGTAGCGAATCATTCAGATATTGCACCTTCGACCAAACTCACAGTCATTGTAATAGTACTGCACATGCACATACAATATTGGATACATATGGAGTGTAAAACATAAATTATGAGTTTTTGACTACTAAAAATCATTTTGTTAGATGCCTTCTTGAATCTTTTTTTCCTTTCAACTAAACATGATAAGCGTAGTTGAGAATTTTCCTGTCGCCCATAAGTGGGGATATCATTGTTGACATGTAATTTGCTGTATGGATATCCTAACGGTATTGTATAATGAATTCAAAACATGTATCCACTTTTAATGAATTCAAATATGATTGTTTTAAATTTTAATACGGGTTTACTGCATGTAGCGTATGATCAGTGCAATGTCATTGACTTATGCATGTAGCGTATAAACATTACAATTTCATTGACTTATGGTCATTTGATAATTATCGGATCTCCCATTGGAGCACATAATTGATGAAGAGAAGTTCATCATCATTTCCTCTGTAGGAAGGGGGAAACCTCTATCCCCACTCTCATTATTTCTTCCATGGCCGACTCCAGAATGCCATGAACTGTCTCCAACGCTCAAACTATATCCAGTTCTCCAAGTATATAATGTACCTATGTACTATTGTTATGTTTTTTCTCACTGTTGTAGAGATTGTATAAGTTTTTTATTTCATCAAACACTTAAGCTGCAGGTGTTTTCTCACTGCTAGAACCCCCCAAACTCATTATTGTGCTAATTATTTCGTTTTTGAAGTGTTATGAGTAGATTCATATGGTCTAGATATTCCAATTTAACTCCTTTAATACAACAAGGGTGTAAACAACAAATATAGGAAAACCCACAACACACACAGCTGATATACTGAAACAAACAGAGTATAACTATTTTTATTCATTTCCAACACATAAATGAACCATAATAAATAGAGATAACTCACATAGGTGCTTGATATAATTCAGGTAATAGTCTCTATTTTCTAGAAGGATAGTATAGTCCAGAGATTTCCTTGCAATGAAACTGTTGTTGTTGCAAATGAAGTTGACCCACAGTGATAAATTGCTTCTACTTTTCAGAACTCAACTTGGTAAGCATAACTTCACCCGAGATGAGAAATATGGTCTTTCTCTCAAAGAGAAAAAACCTATATGCAATAAAAAAAATCAGATCTTCTATCCAAACTCAGCTTGGATATGATAACTCGTCTTCCTTGACACATAAATGCACTCAGCTTCACATAAAATAACCCAACACGAGAATCCATGATTTCTCCTGAGGAAACTCATCATCCCACATCCAGTAACTCGACCCACTAAGGAAAAAATTATCCCAATGAAAGTATATGGTGTAGCTCGTAAAGGATTCAACCTCCTTCAAGCAAGTCTACCCCTGCAAACCACCACCTCTCAGAGCTCAACCAAAAATGAAGAAAAATGCAACCACCAAAAGATAACTCTACTAGCACAAAAACACAATGACGATATATAGATGATCTCTTCTTAATGACTATTTAGGGTGGATAGTTTCACCACTAAAACCAATCTCTAAAATCTACCTTAGGGTTTTCGTCCCAAGAGTTTCAAAAGCCACATAGAGATCTCTCAAAGAAATTTTAGAAAATGTCAAGTGAATAATGAAAGAGAGGGTGCCCTCATTCTCCTTTTATCTCTTCATTGACCATTTTTTACCCTTTTTACCATTTTAATAAATTAAAGTGAATTTATAATTTAACTTTAGAAAATATCACTTTATAATTGTTTTTTAAACCTCTTTCAATGTTGGAAAGTGATTAATTGGATTATAGGACATTTTCACATATTGTAAGTCCATTTCTCATTATCCCAGCCTTTATACATTTTTGTTCTAGTTAGAACGAGCTATTACACTAAGGTATTCCCTCAAATGATGTGATCCTAATAATACCATTAATGCATTTAATTAAATTATGCCTAATAATAACCCAAAATTATGACAATCGCTAAGATGCCACAAAACCAAGAGTGAACTTTGTGGAAATTATCCCAATGATGAAATATTGTAAATGGATTGGTATAGGCCTCATATAAATCCTCCAAACTTCCCCATATCATTGTTAACCTCAATCTACCCCTCTGGTAACGCTGACATAAACCCAAAATGTCACCTCCAACTACGGATAAAAGGAATCCAAAAATGGGGAGATTACAGTCCTCCCTTCCAGAAGATTTCTTGTCCTTGATCAATGTCACTAAAACCTAGCGCTCCATTGGTTGAACTAGACTAAAACTAAAAATGATATTAGGGTCCCAAACAACCATGAAAGTTCTGAAGTATCCTCCACCCAATGTGTGGCTCGATAAGTAGAGAAACTCGATACTGCAATAACGCGATCAACCCATCAAATAACTACTCAACTAGGGAACCGATCTCATAGAAGAAAAAAATGGCTATCACCTCCATGTCAATTACTGAAATCCCATGGTCCCAACTAATCTCAGAAAGATCCCACCATGATGATGTTACGCCACTTTGATCATAACCATCTGACCGTCGTGCCCATTCAACATACTCCTCTCCTATAAATCCATGATGACATACCTATCAATGATGAGCCTACTACCATGAATAGTAGTTGGCATAGGCATCCAGGAAAAGTCACGACCTGCAAATCCACTTCCATACTCAATCTCGAATATCAGAAAAGGACATTTGTCCTGATCACTAGAAATTACTTTGAGTGGCTCATGAACTCTAAACATATCACCAATGGATAACTCTCTCACCTCTGAAAAAATCATCAGGAAGTGTGTGAACTGGTCAATCATTGCAAAAATACTATCTTCCCACTGCACCCTTGATAAACATGTGATTCTCTCCCACTCTCTCCCAAAGAGGTCAAAGATCACATCAATCCTGTGTGATGAGTGTTCTTCAACCTGCTCTGCTCCCAAGTCATACACCCCCCATATTTCCCCTTACACTGTCCATGAATCCCCTCCTCTCTTGGGCTTGCCAGGATGACGTTAAAAACCCCTGTCCATAGTACTGATCTTCAGGGTGATAACACAAAATTTCCCCTGACTACCTTTGATAGGCTAGGAAATTATAAGCTTCACAAACTTGGTCAACTCATCAGAAGACCACACCTCTAAGAATCTCAAGAGTAAACTCTAGAAAGTGAAAATTGGCCATATTCTATGTATTGACTATTGCATTATCAAACAGTGTAGTTCCCGAGTCCAAAACCCATCTCCGAGAGAACCATCACATTGATGTTGCACTCCTCCGATCATGGTTTTCTAATCGCCATGCTCAGACTACGATCTACCCTCCTAGACCCCTAATTTGAATTTTCTATCCTGGATCATTTCTCACCAAATAATCTCAATGAATTCAAAGTTTTCCAACCTATGGGTAGATTCGATCTAAGGTATCTTGAGGGAAAATATATCTCTCCAAATCTCAATAACTCACAACATCCCCACAATGACACAGTCCAATCACTAACACGATCCGGTCAATCATCCTCATCATCTGAAGTAGTCTATCACTCTGACGAATGTCGGGATCCTAACAAGTTGGAATTCCACCACTCCCAATGCCTGTTGAAATATCTGTGAACATATCCAATAGAGTCTGAATTTTCTCGTGTGCACTCTACGCACTGATCACATGACCCCAATGAAAGACCTATGTCATGTCCATAATGCACCATGTCTCATCCAATTGGCTCCAACGATCCTCTCCTCTCCTTCTCTATATGATGAGGGAATCAAATAAAAATAATAAATGCCTCTGTGACTTTCTACAATACTAGGAAGTCACAAGTATGTTGGTCAACCCTAAGTGTACAACCAAGAGAGAATAACAAATTTTGGAAGCATACCTAGGCCTATGTGGCTCCTTGATCATCAAGAGATAAGTCTCTCCCTGAGGCTCACCCATCCACTTACCAATCTTGGGTAACCTCAACTCAATGGTATGCTCGAGGACTTTGTCATAATGTCTCCCTGGCAGAAACACCCCACAACTCCATTATACACTATCATGTGCCAATGAATACCCCAACAAATAGTTGTTGATCATTGAATCATCTTGTACCATCCTGTATAATGTACGTACTACTTTATCCACCACTCTACTAATGTCTCCTGAAACTGACTCTTAGAGTGTGCCCATGTATGTTATATACATGTCCACCCAATCCATAGATGCATATACTTCCTTGCATCCTGGTCCACAAGAAACGTGCTCAACTACCTCCTCTGTAGCTAATCCTTGATCCTTTAGTGGGGTCTTCAAAATAAATGTCTCATGAACCCCATAATCCAAAATAGGTGCATGTTTAAAACCCTATGTGTCAAACCTCTCCGCAAGCACCTACAACTCTAAAAGCTTATTGTACGGGATCGCCATAAGAGGATTCTCCCTCAAACCATGAGTGCCACTCATGCCCTCACGTGTCATGAATACAAAAGATGATGGAGTCTACACTATAAGTGATTAAGAGTGTTCCAAACTCAATTGGTAGCAAACCACCTCAACCTCCCTTTCCTTATCTTCAACGAACTTGAGAGAAAGGTCCCTATCCATGAACAAATACAAGTAACATGATTTCATCTACTGTAGTGCTTCTTTGATTATGTGCAATTTAGCACTAGTGAATCCACCTGCAACTCTTTTTCCTCTACTCCATATGGGTTTTCCAAATAATATCTTTAATGAACTTATGAGCACTATCAACCCTTAGCAACACTTGTACAATTTTCTCCTCTGTGACCAATAATCAACCCTCCAAATCATGCAATGGTAAGGGTGTTTGTTCAATTTAATCATCATGGTTTGGGATATCACATAATATATTTTATGATTTACTTTCATCCAAAATAATTCTATCCCCATCAACAATAACTAATTCACTAGATGATGCTAGGCAACATGTACTTACCGTACATTGACCTATTAAATGATGGGACTCATATGAACTATTACCACCAAAATAAACCTCTCCATTCTCATCCTCCATGCATGGGTCCTGAGAAGATGGATCCATATGCCACAACAATTTTTCAAATACCCAGTCTTCATCATATTCATGTACAATAATGCCTGCATCGTCATAAGTATCATAGATAGGATAAGGATAAATGAATTATTGTCATACTTAGGTGCTTGCAAAACCTCATAATCATGAGCATCACTAATAAGGTATTGTTGGCCCTTGATCAAGTTTTCAGGATCCTTGGTCAGGTTTGACCTACTTTTCGGACTTCGATAGGTTGTCGAAGATGGAGCACAAGTCGTAGCAGAGATCGTGGGATCTCGGTCCCTTTTTAGGAATTTTTGGGTTGTGGGCTTATGTAACGGGTATGGGGATGTTGGCCCATGGGTTTACCCATGTTTAGGTCCGATTTTGTAATGTATAAATAGAATCTGGGCAATGTAAGTAAGTGTGTATGTATGTGTGTGTGGGTGTGTATGCTAAGTGAAAAGTCAAAATAACACGATAACTTGCTAAGTGCTAGGGAAAGGGATGAATCTACGTGATGCTAGGTGCTAAGTGCAAGTGGTAATTGTAATTTCTTTGTGCATACTATGTGAGACTTGCAAAGCTAAGTGAAAGTGATTGTAAGAGACTATGAAAGGCTTTGTGCTATAACTCGGGGAAGGAGGATCTAGCGAAATGCGTAGATCTCCTGTCCTCTGCGGAGTAAGACCTCAAGACTCTGTGCATGTAGCTGATTGACCAAAGATAATAAAAGAGAACAAGAGTTGGTGGATGTAGCCCCAAGCTGGGGGCAAACCATGTATATCCTGTGTTGCTATGCCTTGTGCAAGGTATTGATGTGTTTATGTGTTTACTTTCTTAATTTCTTTGATATAGATGAATCATAGATAGATTTGTTAATGATTTGTGCTTAATAATATGGATGAATGCCAGATCTAACCTATGTGAATATGCTTAGTGCTTGAATAGGCTAGATCTAGGTGAAAACTGCGGTGCTCTGTAATTAGGGTTTTATCTGCGAAGTAGATGTTGGTTAAATACTGATGAATTGTAACTGCTAAGTGCTTTGTTAAGGTGTTGTAATCACAGATCGGTGTCCCAACTAAGGTTGCAGACATCTGAGTCATGAAACCACCCCTGCCTCTACCTCGAGTGAGACTTCATCTGCTTCGCAAGTGTTGTTGAAAGGGCCGATAGTTAGGGTTGTGTTGGTGCATTATTGAAGCATTGAACCTTGGGTCTGCCCTTGTGCCAACAAATGGTTCTGTTGCCGGGACCTGAGACTGTGTTTGTTAGGAATTGAAGAAAAGAGAAAGCTCTATGCATAGATCTATTGTTGTAGTGCACAATATTCTACTTGACTTGTGAAGCTCTGTGCTAAGAGAAGGAAGCTCGATCTAAAGAAAGAGGTAAGATCTTAAAGCTTTGTGCTCTGGTAAAGGTAAGATAAGTGGAAATTTTTGCTTCAAAAGTATGGATCTAGGTATGTTTGATAGATTTGGTCCTAGTCTGAAAAATAGGGCACAATTAGAAGAAAGAAGATTTGATTTGAATAGATTTGATAAAAATAGTGAAAGATATGTTATCCCTATGCATAGAAAGAATTTTTGGACTGACAAGTGGATGCAGGACCCTAGAAAGAATTTTTGTAGATTGCAGGTCCATCACTATGATCCCAGTGCACAGTGTAGGAAAGGTTGGGGATCGTTTAAGAGAAAGAGAGGATTGGCACTTTGTTAAAGTTGCAGAAGACTGGGACATCTTGCTAAGGAATGCCTTGGTAGAGGTCCTATTTGTCTTTGTTGTAAAGTTGTTGGTCATGAGATTTTGGATTGCCCTAGAATGATTGATAAAGTTGAAAAGATGAACTTGAGACAAACAAACCATGAGGAAGGTCAAGAAACTAAGGATATGTTAGAGAATCAGACAGAATCAGAGACTATATTATTACAGTTGAAAGAAACATTGAATGATCACAGAGACATCAATTTACTAAAGATCTTAAAAGAAAAGCAGTGCATAGAAACAAGAATAGGAGACTTCGACATAGATTGTGTCTTGGATGAGGAAACACAGGTGAACATTATGCCAGAAAGTACTTGGGAAATTTTGGGAAAGCCTGCTATGATTCCTTCATTAGGAGGGATAGGCTTGTTTAAAGGAAATATGATAACCCTATGTGGAAGACTTACTCATGTAAAATATTTCATGACTAGGAGGATAGCGCACTTGATTGAAGAACAAGAGAATAGATCGAAGCTATTTAAAACCAGAAACTTGGATGTCAAAGTTAAACGAACACAAGAAGATTCATAGAAGAATGGATCACCTACCCCAAACAGAGAAGAAGTATTTCCCTTGAACCCTATGAAAGAATCTCAACATCGCATAGTTACTATACCAAAAGGAGATAAGAATCAGAATGGAAAGAGGAATACCGAGACGAAGATCACCAGGAAGAAGGCTAGAAAACTCAGTAAGAAGAGAGAAAAAATAGAAAAGTTACAGAAGGTCCCAGAGGGGACTTCCCAGAAGGAAGGTTTGAAAAACTGGAACTTCATCGGGATATTAGAACAACAGAACATGGAACTTCGCCATGGCGAAGAGATATAGTCATTGAAAGCATTATAATTATTAGCCTGATCCCCTGAACGATTATAACAACAATTATGACCAGAAAGCTCACCATTGGACCGTTGGGACCACACTGTAATAGACAAAACTGCATTGATGAAGGCCTCTTGTCCATTGGAGTATATCCGTTACATCACTGTCTACTTATTTCGTTGACTGTTGCACTGAGAACACTTTTGCGAATTGTATCCGAGACAACAAGATAACTCATTGCTATCATGTTGTGTTTATTGAGATCGACACCTGTTCCATTACTTTGAGCATTCGTTCATCCACCTGAGTTATCCGATCTGAGCGTGTATGTCGGACGAGATCAGCGTCGTAGATAAAGTCATCGAAGAAGTTCTAATCGACCTTATGGAAGAGAGAATGATTTCCACAGGAGTTCAAGATTCATCGACGCAAGGAGTGAAAGCCTCCCCGTCAACTGCTCACGGATCCAGACCATCCCGCGTTGCAGATGAGAAAAGAACCAAGCACAGAGATGACTTAGTGAATGTGAAGTTAATCCCGTCTATTCTGCTCGATTACATCCCGCCTCTAGATGGCGCGGTGAATCGTGACAGTGTCCTGAGGGACTTCGACTACACAGTCATCATGGCGTACCTCCCGAAGGGGATACGTGCAGTCAAACAACAGTTGGAGAGGATTCCAATCTTAAAGATCAATGACTATAAGCTAGGGGACCGCAAGACCTACGACATACTCACGCTCACAAATACTTGAATAAGACAAAGGGAAATATATCAAAGATCATTCCCCAGCCATGGACCATGAAAATCGCATAGTCCACTATCCTTAATGTCATGAAAATTCCACACTTTCGAAGGTACCAGGAGGTTAACGCATGCATTAAAATCTTGTTGTCGTTCTTCCACGATGCTTATTTATGGCTAGATAGGCATATTACAATCAATCCAACATTGATCCATAGGATCACTAGATTGAGCATGCAAGGACCTAACCTGCAGGACTTCCACCCAGGGAAGGCTGCAGACTGCTCCCTGGTACAGAAGATTAAAGACATCTATGGCGATGTAAAGAAGGGGACGTGAGGTTACAAGGTAGCCTCCATTCAAAATGGTGTTGTGCACCTCACTTTCCAGTTGATTGCTGGTAAGCTAGTCTGAAAGAACAGATCCACGCAGGTCACAGGGTTTGTGGTTGACCTCGTAGGAAAGTGCATGGAGGGATTACAGATGAACTGGGTGAAGTACATAGTCAACTAGCTAGAAGTTGATTGTCACGAAGCTCAGGATCAGGGCTATGAGTTCCACTTTAGCTGGTTGTTTATCCTCATCATGTTTACATCTTGGGAGATGTTGGAAGGTGCGACCTTCCTGGACATTGAGTAGTTCGAACCACTTCCTGCGAAGTTCACCACGCTTTGGTACTTGAGCGAAATGGGAAAATAGTGGAAATCGAGCGCAATATTCCATACCTACTACCTATAGCTGAAAAGGGCTATCGAATTGTTCCCCCAGATGACACTAAACAATCTGGACAGGTTCAGACCCCTTATGAAGTTTCACACAGATAGGCATTTGATATATATCCCCATGTGCACAGATGAGAGTAAAGAAGAGCTTCATTCATACTATAAGATCATCGAGGAGGACCTAGAAGAAATCACTAAGGAATGGCCTACAGAGTTCATTATACCAATCGCTAAGATAGAATTGTCCGACCCAAACCTCATTGGAAGCTCGGTAGTTACCCGCGAGGAGTATAATGCACCCGGCAGTAGAAGAAGGAAGAAGAACAAAGATGTACAGGAACTGAGTAGCACCTCAGAAGAGACTACCTCATAGTCATCTAGCAGAGGAGGAGGTGACGAAGTGGAAAAGGAGGAGAAAGAGGAAAAAGAAGGGGAAGAAGATAAGCAGGAACAAGGTGAAGTAACCCTGCCACGAAACCCCCTTGATGACGCAAATCCATCGAAGAAAAGGAAGGTTTCCCCCACGAAACCTATATCGCAGAACAAATCCAAAGAAGTAAATATGAAGCTTCATACTGTACTCGTGATCGATGACTTTGATTTCATCATCGTAGCTGTATCAGATGCTTCATAGGACATTTGGCAGAACAACGAAGCCAAGCAAGAAGCCTTGTATGACAGAATCGTGACAGAGTTGAGAGGGGTACAACAAGCCCTTCACTCCAGCTATGCAGTGTCCACTGTGCCCCCGCCATCAAAGGAACCAGAGTTGGGAGATGAGCCTGCCCAACTCACTAGACTAGCTGATGCGACCGAAGCCCTCCTTCGTTGAGCGAAGGAAGAGAAAGAATGGGCCACAGTGCCCCTGATGCAAGCACAAGAAGAAATGGTAGAAGAACGTCGGGTCTCACAAAAGGAGAAAGAGGACCTTCAAGCCAAGTATGAAGAAGAGAGAGCGCAGACCAAGAAAGAAAAAGAACAGTTTCTCACAGAACAGCTGGGAGTCAAAGAATCAATCGACATATCACTTTTCTCTATGACAGGCTTAGAGCCAAAGGCATAAGACCGAGTGGAGAATCAAGTAGCACAACTCACAGAATCTATCTAGCAGCTAAAACAAAGAATAACATACCTAGAGCTCCGAACAGTGCCCAACACTCCACCAGATTTACGAGATCAAAGAGAAGCAATTGCTCAAAGCACAGTTGAAAGAATCAAGGGCCTCTCCAAGGAATGCAAACAACTAATTGATCGTAGTGCCCAAACTTATGAGCGACTCACTGAGGATTCTAAATTAAAGGCACTGGAATCATAGCTCCAGGAAAAAAAGTAGCAAGCATAAACAATACAGGTGTAGTTGAAGCCCCTGTCAGCAGTCAAAAGGATGAAGTGATCCCAATAACAGTGCAATTCCCAATAGTAGGTCCACACCATTTAGAGCAGAATAATGGAAGTTACTCAGAGACTCCAACTAATTTAGGATGAGGCTTCTCAACTATTCACAGAGATTGAAGGCTGAGGAACAAAACTCGAGAAAATTGTCAGTGCAGCTGAACAACGCTTAGAGGGACCTGTCAATGAAGAATTAATCCAAGAGTTCGCCGAACAGGAGGCCTTGGCACAACAACAGGTCGAAGCAGCTCAAGCCAAGCTCAAGGTTTTCGAAGAAGAGCTACCCATACCAGAGTGACTCAGGACGAGTCACGGGTGAGTGTTGGTGGCCTGTTGGCCCTTGACCAAGTTTTGAGGATCCTTGGTCAGGTTTGACCTACTTTTGGGACTTCAATAGGTTGTTGAAGATAGAGCACAAGTCGTAGTGAAGATCATAGGATCTTGGCCCTTTTTTAGGATTTTTTTGGGTTGTGGGCTTATGTAACGAGTATGGGGATGTCAGACCATGGGTTTACCCCTGTTTAGGCTTGATTTTGTAATGTATAAATAGAAGCTAGGTGATGCAAGTAAGTGTGTATGTATGTGTGTGGGGGTGTGTATGCTAACTGCAAAGGCACAAGAATGTGATACCTTGCTAAGTTCTATGGCATGGGATGCATCTATGTGATGCTAGGTGCTAAGTGCAAGTGGTAAGTGTAATTTCTTTGTGCATACTATGTGAAACTTGCAAAGCTAAGTGCAAGTTATTGTAAGAGATTGTGAAAGGATTTGTAATGTAACTCGAGGAAGGAGGATCTAGTGAAGTGCACAGATCTCCTGTCCTCTGCGGAGTAGGAGCTCAAGGCTCTATGCATGTATCTGATTGAATGAAGATAATAAAAGAGAAGAAGAGTTGTTGGGCATATCCCTAGGCTGGGGGTAAACCACATATATCTCATGTTGTTATGCTTTGTGCGATGTATTGATGTGTTTATGTGTTTACTTTATTAAGTTCTTTGATATAGATGAATCATAGATGGATATGTTAATGCTTTGTGCTTAATAATATGGATGAATGCGAGATCTAACCTATGTGAATATTCTTAGTGCTTGAATCGGCTAGATCTGGGTGAAAACTATGGTGCTCTATAATTAGGATTTTATCTACGAAGTAGATGTTGGTTAAATACCGATGAACTGTAATTGCTAAGTGCTTTGTTAAGGTGTTGTAATCACAGATCGATGTCCCAGCTAAGGTTGCACACCTATGATTCCTGCAACCATCCCTGCCTCTACCTAGGGTGAGACTTCATCTTCTTCGCAGGTGTTTTCGAAAGGGCCGGTAGTTAGGGTTTTGTTGGTTCGCTATTGTAGCGTTGAATCCTGGGTCTTCCCCTGTGCCAATAGGTATGATGTTGAATCCTCAACATTAGTTGATTGGGACACCTCACCATGTGTGCCATCAACCTATCCATCATGTGCACTATTGTTATAAGCATCACAGGACAATGCTAAAGGTGTACAAGATGTTGTTGTGTCATAATCCTCAATTTTAGAAACATCAAAATCTTCAGAAGTTAGTACCTTTTCCCTTGGCACCTTTACCTTCTTGTCCACTAATACTTGGGATTCAAACCACTCGGGATGTTTGATGGTGAAAAAATCCTTGAATGACATGGTTACGTGAAATTGCTCACTAAGAACCATGTATTACATCAAACAATCTATAAACTCCTCATTGTTTCCTTTATGTCCTATTTGTTGCCTCTTTGAACCATTAGGTACATTCTTCCCTACATTGTTTTGATGGATTTCCATACCTTGCATCAACTGTTGTCACCCCTTTGCAAGAGTATTACGAATATTCCTCACATTGTATCCTACTTTTGTAAGTGATTTATCCCTTGTCTCCTTTCCTCATGAAACCAAAATCCCTCTAAGGATGGTAGGATTAAGGCTCAGATACCACTATAATGTACCTATGTACTCTTGTTATGGTTTTTATCACTTATGTAGAAATTGTATAAGTTTATTGTATGTTGAATTTCATCAAACACTTAAGTTGTAGGTGTTTCTCACTGCTAGAACCCCCCCAAATCATTTTTGTGGTAATTATTTGGTTTTATGAAGTGTTATGAGTGGATTCAATTTGGTATAGATATGTCAATTTAACTCCTTTAATACAACAAGTGTGTAAACAACAAATATAGGAAAACCCACAACAAACACAACTAATATACTCAAAGAAACACATTGGGAATATTTTTATTCATTTCCAGCAAATAAATGAACCATAGTACATAGAGATAACTCACGAGTGTGCTTGATATACTTTAAGTAATAGTCTTTATTTGTTGGAAGCATAGTATTGTCCAGAGATTCCCTTCCAATGGAACTATTGTTGTTGCAAATGAAGTCGACCCAAAATGATAAATTGTTTCTACTTTCCAGAACTCAACTTGGTAAGCATAAATTCACCACAACTGAGAAATATGGTCTTTCTCTCAAACATAAAAGACCTGTATGCTATAAAAAATCAAATATGTTGTCCAAACATGGCTTGGATATGATAAATCGACTTTCTTGACACATAAATGAACCCAACCTCACATAAAATAACCTAGCATGAGAATCCATGATTTATCTTGAGGAAGCTCGACTTCCCACATCAAAAAACTCAATCCACTAAGGAAAAAATCATCCCAATGAAAGGATATGACCTATATCCTAAAGTACTTGGCCTCCTTCAAGCAAGTTGACCCTTTCAAATCACCACTCAACCACCACCTTTGAGAACTCAGCCAAAAATGAAGAAAAACGTAACCACCAAAAGATAAATCTGCTAGAATTAAAGCTAAATGAAGAAATATGGATGATATCTTCTCAATGACCAACTAGGGTGGATATTTTCACCACCAAAACTAATCTCTAAAATATTCCTTAGGGTTTTTGTCCCAAGAGTTTGCAAAGACACAAAGAGCTCTCTCAAAACAATTTTATAAAATTTCAAGTGAATAATGAGAGAAAGGGGGTCCTCATTCCTTTTATCTCTTTGTTGACCCTTTTGGACCCTTTTTAACCTTTTAATAAAGTAAAGTGACTTTATAATTTAAATTTAAAAAAATCACTATGTAACCCTTTTTTAAACTCCATTTAATGCTTAAAAGTGTTTAATTGGCTTCTAAGACATTCCCAGACATCGGGAATCCCTTTCTAACTATCCCAAAAGTTAGACATTTTCATTCCAGTTCCAACGAGATATTACACTAAGGCATTCCCTCACAAAATGTGATCCAAATTATACCATTAGTGCATTTAATTAAATTATGCCCAATAATAACCCAAAATTATGGGAATCATCGAAATTCCATGAAACCAAGAGTGAGTTGTGTGGAAATGATCCCACTGATGAAATATGGTAAATGGACTAGTCTAGGCCTCATCTAACTCCAAACTACTCGAGCTCAATGTTAACCTTACGTTACCCCTTTGCTCAGGATGACATAAACCCAAAAGGTCACCTCCAACTGCAGATCAAGGGAATCCAAAAATGGGGACATTACAACCCTCCCTTCACAAAGATTCCTTTTCCTCTAGAAATTTTACCACACCTTGATGCTCCATTCGTTGAACTGGACTAAAACTGAAAATTGATACCAGGGTCCCAAACCACACTCGAAGATGTGAAGCATCCTCCACTAAGCCTATGGTTCAACAAGGTACTAACATAAGAAACCTCCTGAATATTGTTGATAAGTAAAGAAACTCAATACAGCAACAACTCAATCAACCCATCAAAGAACTGCTCTATGAGAGAAACAATCTCCTGGAAGAAAAAAATGTCTCTCTCCTCTGTGTCAACTATTGAACTGTCTAATACTAAAATCCCAGGGTCCCAAGCTAATATAAGAAAGAACCCACCATATTGATGCTATGCCACTCTGATCATAATCGTCTCACTAGCGTGCCTAGTTGGCATCCTCCTCTCCTACAACTCCATGTTGACATACCTATAAGGGTTGATCCTGCTACCATGAATAGTAGCCAACATAAGCATCCAAGTGAATTCATGTCCTACAAATCCACTGTCATACTCGATCTCAAATATCATAAAGGACATCCATCTCATGTCCTAGTCATCATAGTTTCTAACAACGTAAAACTCCTCCTTGAGGTCATCTACCAAGGCCACCAGTGGGTTGTCTCCCAAATGGAATATATTCATTCGCGATGTACCTCTCCCAATAAAATTCCCACCAAGCTTTGACATGGGGAATGGATTTAAGTAGCATGACACTGATTTTTTCACTCTTTGATTTTTTTTTGGATAAAGTAATAACCTTCTAGCAGATTCAACCATTTTTCTAGAGCATCTACATCTATATGGCCTTCAAATAAGGGGATATCAAAATTGGCTTGTACCTTGAAGGGTGTCGCACCTAAACTGTGAAAAACACCAGTGGGAATGATATAATACATATATGCACTTCTTAATCAGACCTTCCTAAATGTGAAAGATCATGTAGAGAGCCTGATCGAAGATCGAGCAGTCGATCATATCTTGAGTGATCATGAGAAGTTCAAAACAACCCTGGTTACTTGCTTGCTCGAACAGGCTCGAATATCATATAAATAATAAACTTAGATGGTTGATCAAAAGACCTTCCATCAGGTTGATGATCACTCTGAAATCATGACTTATGGAAGATTCCTCGGTTGCCATTGATAGTCATCGAAGGATCTGAGCGAATTCTTCCATCATCTCCTTCCTCTGTCGCACGAGGGATTCCAAGAGCAACGTATTGAAAGGATATCCTTCTATGTCGTCTCTCTTTTCTTCTGCTATGGGAGGTTTCTCAAGCTAGCTAAAGTGGTTGTCCTCAAGACAAACTAGCTTGAGACCCGACTCTCTATACCCTGACCTCATCGGGGACATGCTAAGAGAAACGACAAGGAACAAACTTATCTAATACAACTTATATAGATTATGCTGAGAAATAAATGAGCTGCAAATGAAAATATGGTAAAGAACACAAAAATACAATGAAACCCAACTTATATTAATAAATAAAGTAGAAAAACAATGTATAGTGCAAACTCACTAGAACGAGATAGCTTATTTCTAAAGAGAAAGAGATGTTGACTATGTTTCATTCGCAAAAATATTTACATCATAGTCCATTGCATGCTTAAAGGACCTCCTTCTCCTCAATTATATATGAGAGACTGAGAAGAGAATAATTCCCATGATGTATGTGAGATAAATTGGTCTAAGTTTACAAAATTCCATATGCATGTAAAACACTAGGACTTCTCGCGGTCACCCATACCAATACTACTCTAGCCCAAGCACCCTTAACTACAGAGTTCTAATGGGATACAAACCATAAATGCTATGCTATAGGCATGTACATAAGACCACTAGGAAATCATTACATGATGTTGCAATTAACAAATAGAATTGACATTACATTACATTCCTCATCAAAAAAGTGAATATCATGGTTTTTCAAAATCAAGAATTCAAAAACTTTGATTCAGTGGAATAAAATATATGTTATCACAAATAAAAATATTGTGTAATAAAATATAAAATAAGAAAAAAATTTAACTCATAAAAATTATTTAAAAATATCTTGTATTATCATGTTTATTATTCATCATCATATCTATTTCTTCATACAATATGCACATAATAAATTTTACAAATATACAAAACAAATTCTCTTGGATCATACAAAATTATCACACAAATTACTAATCATGATATTTATTAAAAAAAAAGTCATTAACTTCATAACAACAACAAACTTTATATAAATTAAATCGTTCTAAGTTATATAAATAAATATTTAAAATAAAGTATTTTATATAAGGAAAACTATTGAAAGCACTTTAATCAATTACTTGATGAATATTTCACTGACGCATATTTAATCAATTATTTGATGAAAACTTTTTTTATACTGCCTTTTAATAGTGACGGTATGTAGTTAAGAGTTTTCTCTCATGATGGAGTGGATGCGGCAGTCGGTGGCAAGCGCTATCGCTGCTGTAGAGGTAGAAAAAGAAACAACGAATGTCATAATAATATATGCCTCTGAAACCAACAAATTGGGAAGCTCCAATAACGTTTCATACGTTACCAATGAGATGTTAAAAAAATACATTATTTTAAGAAATAATTTTTTCAATAAATTTAACATTAGGTCTATTGCATAAATTTTTAAGTCAAAAGAAATTAATATAACGATCAAAGAAGAACGAACACGATTAGGTCTATTGCATAACTTTTTAAGTAAAAAAAAATTAATATAACGATCAAAAAAGAACGAACACGATATACCATGGAGTATAATAAGATAATATATTTAAATAAGAATGTCATATATATACAATCAACCTAACACATAGGTCAATCAAGTCCTGCAAAACCATTTTAAATACCTAACACCATGGAACTCTATGAAGTGCGCATATTCATAAATTAGGTTTCTTACATAATTGGTATTTTATATAATAACATAAAAACATAGTGGAGAAGGGGATGAATTAAAATGTGTTTCAAATAATTGTGATAAACACATTGTTTCTTATATTCATAACAATATATTTTAATCACACTGTATTGCAAATAGAAATAACTTTGACCAAGGCGTGGTATTATTGAAAAGCTCCTCGTTTTACAGTTGCTTAATTTTGTGTATTTGGTTGTTTTTTATACATTATGGTGTTATTGGCCCTAAATCAATTGGCGTTATCTTCACACACTCATTAATTCCTTCCTGTATAAATGGATGGTTCGCCCAAAAATAATTTTCCTATGGCATTTGAATTTCTTAATATGGGGTTGACACACCTTAACTCTGCTAGCATTTTTACCACTTGTCTCATTTCTAGCATTTCTACCACTTGTCTCATTCCTGGTGTAAGGACCCAACTTGAGGTGACATTGAAAATGAAACAAGGGAGTGTGTGTTAGGCATACCTAGCAAGTTGCACGATGAGTCCATATATTTTGGTAGCCTTGGTGACTAACTTATGGTAATTCATGACACAATTAGGATGATGTACTAGTGTGTATTCTAGGAGGACCAAGGATACCTTGCTGAGTAGGATGGACAATCAGTGAGGTACTACATAGAAGGATTCGATGAAGGATGATGTGAGATGGAAATGTTATAGATTATGTATGTTGTCCATGGTAAGGTTACAATGTTGATAAGTGCATTGAATATATGTGATTGCATGACAAATAAGGAACATGTTATTCTTTGACTATCACATGTAGTCTTAGATGGATGATAACATGGTTGCACATTCAAAATCGATTGTTCAAGTATGCATGACTTGAGGGAGGTGATAGTAGGATTCCTATTATTTGGAGGTGATGGTGCAACATCATCTATGGTGAGACAAACACTCATCTATTCCACAGGGTTAAATGTTCTTACCTTGGGTTCAGTTAGGACATGTAATTTAGGAATATTTTGGGTGATACAAGCGATTTATGGTCATTCCCAACTAGCGAGGTCACATTGATGTCGTGTTGAGACTAGGATTCTTAAGTGGTATGGGCTGATCAAATGAAAAGAAAAGTGTATCCATATGACAATTAGTATTAGGGTCACGTTTGAATGTGGAAATTGTGGAAGTGTCTCTTTACCACCAACACCCCTTTCATCAAATGATCCAATGGGGTTGTGTTGATGAGAACACCAACAATTCAAGTGGGGGAGAATGTGAGGACCCAACTTGAGGTGCCATTTGAAATGGCACAATGGACGGTGTGTTAGGCATACTTGGGAAGTTACATGGTGAGTCCATATATTTTGGTAGCCTTGGTGACCAAATCATGGTGATTCGTGAGACGATTAGGATGGTGTAATAACATGTAGGATAGGAGGACCAAGGATTTATTGTCAACTAGGATGGACAATCAATGAGCTTCTACATGGTGAGCTTCAATGGAGGATGGCATGGCTTGGAAATGTGATAGATTGTGTGTTGTCCATGGAAATGCAACAATGTTTCCAAAGTGCATCAAAGATATGTGAATTCCTGAAAAGGGAGGAAAATTATATTCTTTGATTATCATGTTTAGTCTTATATGGATGATATCATGGCTTTAGATTGGGAAATCATTTATTCAATTATTCGTGTCTCTAGGGAGGCGATAGTAGGTTTCCAATAGTTGGATGGAAATGGTGCAACATTTCTAATGGTGAAACAATCACTATGGCATTCCACACAATTAAAGGTGACTGGATTGGGTTTTGTGAGTGGCTTGGGTTTGGTCAAGACATGTCGGTTAGGCATATTCTAGGTGATACAAGAGGTTGATGGTCATTCCCAACTTTCAAGTTCACATTGATGCCATGCAACGAATAGGATTCTTGAGTTTTATGGGGTAGTCACATGAAAAAAAAAGTCTGCCAGTGACACCTCAACTCTCATATTCCTTGGTAGCCACACATTTTGATGTGATTCGAACTATACTCACAATCTCTTATATCACTCGTGAATCTATCAATTCATCTCATAGGCCTTCATCCACCACCGTTCTCACATAATCATCATAAACATGGGACTCCACCAAACCAACAATGCCCATCCCATTTGAAAAACTAAAATCAATTGACATATTTTTCATTATGAACTCCAAGACCACCGCACCATATCTATAAACGTCAATTTTCTCACTTGATCTCCTTGTAATCATGTGTTTTGGAAAGAAAATAACAAACCCACAATCAAACACAATATGCAAAAGAATGTAGAATTTAGATTCATGAAAAAATGTCCAACAAAAAAATGGTTTACCACGTGTCATGTCATCCAAAGTACCAAAACAATAATTAGGAGACAAGTATCGTCTGTCTATGAGTTGACAAATTGAAAAATCATAAGTGCGGGGTTCCATATCTGAATCCAACAATATGTTTCTAGGCTTGGTATCTCTGTGTATATTGGAAGGAAAAAAGTCATGTGGAAGGTATGAGAACCAATGAGCCATGCAAATGGAAATTTTTGTAATGAAAATCCCATCCCAACAATGGAGGATGTTTAATTTTGTGCAATACATACAGAATGAAATTGCATTCCTCGCATACCCTTAATTCCGATAGCTTAACCATATTTCTATGATGGACTTTTCCAATTGTTTGGATTTGTCTCATCATTCTCGAGTCCTTTTTTACTTCAAAGAGGGATATATAAAATATATCCGACCCTTCGATAAAATCATGGTTAAACAACTTACAACCACACCTCTTAGGATATAATGAATCCCATCGTTGGAAGGAATGAATGAGGTACATAAGTTTTCCATGGGATTTAAGTTCCATTGCACAACTACATGCTTGAAATGAGTTCTGATCTAATTAAGTGAATTCATTGATGGATTGAAACTTGATATTATATCATGGTAGGGGGGACAAGACCAATCCTCCCCAATTTTTTCTCAAAATTCCTTGGCCAAAATCCACCACCATATTGGCTTTTGCATCAATAGATGAGTTATGGGTTTAAAGAATCTGAAACAATTCTATTTTTTCAAAATCATCCACCATAGCTTGGGATATGTTAATGAGTCTAGATTCATGGGATCTATTGGCAATACAAATGTGAGATAACTAGAGAATAAAACTTTAAGACTCTGACATGTTTTATTCCCCTAACCTTAATTAAAACTAATCCTTCGTAAATTTCCAATGCCTCTTCCTAATTTTTTGTGGTGTTACAACGCCCCCCAAACAAAATAAAGTTCTTGATTTCCATCAAGATATAAGATGATCCATAGCACCTATATCCTTGTACATACATTCATATATAGGCAATAATGGATAGGGTTTGCATTAAATGGTTGTGAAAAAAATGAACTAGCTAGAACAAAATACATAATTGGATGAAAATCCATCATTTCAAAAAGCATCATTGATCCATGTTCTACCTAAGAGGGTTGAAAATCTAAAACAAACCTATTATATATTTGCAAGTAATTTTTTTTTTCATATCATTGTAGTGAATATATTACTCAAAAAACAAAACAAGTTATAGAAAATAAAAACTAAGTACTTGTCCTCTAAAGGGTAAGTTGTATTCTACGCTTCTTTGTAAAATTCTAAAGAGAGGCCTTTCTATTCTTATCATCACCATCAACAACTGGTAGTACATTTCCTTCTTCCAATTTCAAATACGGGAGAGGAGGAGGGTCCCTAAAAGTTTAAAAGAATTCTATTGTAGGGAAATAATTTGATTGAGAATGGAGGTTCACCGCATTTTTTGAAATGCCAAGATGTGCAACAACATGATCTACTAGCAACTTCACCATATCTAATTGTACACAACTTTCCAAATCCCTACTACATTGTCTATCCATGAAAGATTCCACTTCTTTTTTGAAATTGATCATATCTACAATATGCTTGATTTTATCAATAACACATTTATATATAGCAATAGTATTTGATTGGAATTTTTTCTCAATTTTTTCTTTCCATTGTTGCAATATAATTTTGGCATTAAAAATTCTACATTGTGCTTCTCCAATATCCTTCATACATTGTTTGAGAAATTTATTGAATTACCATGTTTCATAAACAATGTAGCACCCTATATTGCAATGATAATGTGTCATCCCTCTTTCTCCTAGAAATAAGGATGGAGGCACACCAAAACACTAAAACAATGCAGCACCAAACCTAGGAATAAAAAATGCATGTGCATCGATACCAAATCCAATCAAATAACGGACTATAGCATGTAATGCACAAGGAGGATCACATGAAGGTGTTAATATGTTGGCCCAAATATGAGGAGATAATCTCCCTCAAGCGCTTTAGCTTGTCGAAAATAAAGAAGAAACATTCCATAAACCAAGAAACAAAAGAAAATACATGTTTCATCCCTTAAACCCACATTGAATTCCCATTTGAACGTCCACATGGTTCTTAAATCTCTTCACTTAATAGAAAGGATGTGTAGTAACAAGATGTCAATGGATCCATTCGTATAAATTCTCTCTATGGGGGTGAGTGGAAAAAGGACACCCCATTTAGAATATAAATTCCAAGGTTAAGCCCCACTCCAATATTTTATATTTTATTGGAAATCCTTCATATAGTTTTGAAATTGGAGGACATGGAAGAACTCAATCTAATCAAATTATTGCACTTCCTGTCCAAGTCCAATTGACACGGTAGGAGAGGTTGACAAGGAGGGTATTTAAATTGAACTAATTGAATATTTATCATATATTTTCCCACCATATTTGCATTCCTTTTCCTTTGAGATTTGAGAATTAGAATTCCTTTGAAGAATGCTAAAGTGTAGGTCGCACACTCTAATCCTTGATAGTAGACAATAATTCCACGGTGACAAAAAATTAACGCAACTATTAAGAAGAAAACTATTAAAACTTTTATGACATAAATGCAATTTCATTACTGTTTGGGAATTTCAGTGATTTACGCAAAGAATGATATTCATAAAAAAATTAAACCCTTAAATCTAACTTGTTCTCAATCTCAATTATAGAAAGTCACTTAATTTTCCACTTGCTTATTTCTAGGAACACAATCAATCTGCAGTCATAATGAATCAATGATACATATTCTCACATAAATATTTATTTTATATTTTGACATATAACAAAAAATATGAATCTTAAAAAAAAAAAATTAAGAAGAGAGGCGGATCACATTCCTTGTGTTGTGGAAGTTGAAAGGGAAAGAGAGGCTATGAATTGGGAAAGAGAGTGAAGAATTCATAATGCATAATTCATTTTATAACTCCATTTTCTCCATTCTTGAACTGATATTCTTCTCCCTCATGACCTTTCAAAGATCCTTCAGGCCAACATGTGATGAACAAGCCTTTATCTTGTTCTTTTTTTTCATATGTTGCCCTGATTGTGAAAAATCATTATTTTCATTGTCATTCTTTCTAATGTTTCTTCCCTATATAGTATGTGACATGTTAATAGCCTCTTCTTTCATTCTTCCACCTAATTTTTCCTTAGGTGAACTTTCCATTATCTCTATTGATGCCCTATATTGGTCCACCTTTATTCTCTTTCCTTTCCACCCCTTGTACATGATTGAATTCTTAAATTCTCTTAGCTATCATCTTTATGAGGATTATATGGTCATTTCTTAGGATAGATCGAGCTATCATCTTTATGAGGATTATATGGTCATTTCTTAGGATTCATGACATTCTCTTGGTTTTTAGCTCCTTCAAAATATGAAAGATTATTTGCTAGATATCATTCCACAAACAAGATACATCTTTCATATGAAATAACCTTCTTTTCATATCACAAATTGCTTCTATTCTCCATTGGACTTATTATAAGAATGCCTTTCTAATTACCTTCTATTTCATATTATGAAACTTTGAAATTTTCCTTTAATTTGTCCTCTTCCATGCTTATCTGAAATCCATTATCTTTATTTTCCTTGTCTTTTCCTTCATAAGAAAATTCTACCTCTTTGTCCTTTATAATAGGTTATTTTATGTGTTGATCCTCACTTTCTCTACAACATGCAAACACACACCCATAAAAACAATTAATTTGAAAAACCTGAGACTCATTTGTCTCTCTTGATGCCTCTGGAATTGGCATCTCTTCTCTATGTTAGATCATAATTTCCATGAGAATTTTGTATTGTCTCTCATCCACTTCTTCTTCATCAATAATTGGTCCTTTCTTTGGTTCACAGATGAAAATTAGCTTCTCTCTTCCCAAGGATTAATTTTCATACTTCTCCTTGCATTTAACTTCTCCCTCTTTAGTTTGGACCTTCTCTCTAAGATATGATACTCACTCTTCATTGTGATTCTTCTTTCCACCAATTACTCTTTTTGTCTTATGTTGTTAATTGTATACAAAAGCACAATTTCTCCAAAATTTTATCGAGTCCAAAATCTTTTCTTCTCCACGATATTTGTCCTTATCAAGAGCTTGTCTTTATTCAATAAATTAACCTCACTCTAATACCAAAATTGGTGCAGAGTATATTTATATTCCAATTTATGAAAGGATTCAAATTGAGTTTACTACGGGTTGGTACTCTTCAAGATATGCTACAGGTTCTATGTTTGATATAAACCACAATTCTGAGATTTATTACTCAATTGAATTAAAGAAAGAAATTAATTACATGATTGCAATCCTATTCATCCAGTTTTTTTTCGGAATGAAATGAAAGAATAGATATTACAATGAAATATAGATTAACACTACAAGAAACAGAGAAGTACAAAAATACATGATTTCTATTAATGAAAGAAATGTACATAGAGTGTAAAAATACAGAGTGCAAGACTCGCTCGAATGGTGGTAGCTTTATCGCTGAGAAGAGATGTGACGACAATGCTCATTCTCAAGAATATAATTACAATGCGGCTATGAAGGAATTTTTATGATAAAAATGAATGCCAAGATATGAGACATCCAAAAACCTAACCCTAGGAGATGAAACGCCAAAAGTCATGTGGGCCACATTGGGGTAAGTTAGTACATTAAATTCTCGGGGTCGTAACTTTTGAATACAATCTCTGTTTTAGGTGTGTGATAGCCTGTTGGAAAGGTCTTTTCACGAACTGCGCATGTTGTCATCAAAATCTAACTTTGTCTACAATTTGACCATGGCAAGCCAAGAAAACACTGTTTAGAGCCCCAAAACGACCCTGGAAGTACAAAAAGATGTACTGACATAAAAAAATCCAAAATAAGTCAGTTGGAATAGGTGGGAACCACCAATATCCACCTGGATGTTGTGTAGGGCTTTAGGATAGCCTTGTACGTGTAGAACCCACAATTACAAAGAAATGTCCCCATTACATAGAAACGTACTGAAATGAAAACTGTCAAGATGAGTCAACTGGAATTTGGAACAGGTGAGTGGCCACCAATATCCACCTGGATAAATCCTCTACCCTTAAGAAGAAATGGTATACATTGAATTGAGTGACCAGGGAAGAGGCGAAATAATTTTCTGAATCTCAATCTTGGTGAGTTTTGTTCCTTGTTTGATAATTTGTGCTACTTGGTCTATGGAATGTTGTCAAGAACTTATTGGTAGTGGGGTTGAATATATTCCACATGTTGAACACACTGACCACACTTAGAGGGGGGGTGAATGAGTGTGGTACTCTTTTCCCAAAACTTCCCCTTCACAAAACTCCTTAGATATCAATCACAATTTACTCATTACTTATTGGTGTCATTTATAATCAGTTAAATGTGAACATGCATAAAGAACATATATCAACAACATATTTCATCAATAATTCATCACCACAAAGAACATAAGATGTATGTACAATTTCCTTTTTATTACGAACTACAATCCTTGGGTTATCAACAACAACTAAATAGAGTACAACTCTACAAGAACACCAACTCTATAATGCAAGACTCAACTTACACAACTCAACACGAACTAAGAAGAGGAATCAATCCTCAACAGATACCAATCTGTCAATAGGTATGTGACCTTTTAGTAGCGCATCACGCTTGTGTATGTGCCCTACCAGTAGTAGAGCTCATGTATGTACACGACCAGTATGTACTACATCTCGCATATCACTTTTGAGTTACTTAGCGTTTTCCTCTTCAAGAAAAACTTAGATCCTCTACAGCCTTCATTCACATTATGTATTTCACTTTCCAATCTAAACCAGAACCAATCAAAACACATCCAAGCTCTCCAACAACTTACTCATTCTCCTCAACCATACAATAT
>CBVK0103081205.1:1683-16009 GCA_900067695.1 Picea abies
TTGCTCTAGATTGAGGAAAGTATATTTTATATTTTTTGTAGAATTTTGTATTATAAGGAGTTGAAGAATGAAGTCTGCATATTGCTTTTGGTTGAAAGATAACCACTTCAATTTTGTGACTCCTATGTAGAGTTCACAGCTGGTAATAACTGCACTCTGAAAATGAATATCAGATAGTATCCCCTTCTTTTCCTGTGTTGTGCTTTCTTCTTCACTTGGACACCACTTGATATATCCTTTTATGTGCTTAACATGGTTGTCTGCTGTAAATTTTACGAGTCTTTCTCATGAGGTTTTGTGACATACAAGTAATCAATTTACACACAATTATGATTCATGTTGTAGCAAGATGATATTCCAGATGAACCATAATCTGGATAGAAGACCACTGATCAGGGTGTAAATCTTAAAATTATCATTGCAAGCCTTGAATTATGGCAGGTGTTTTAATTATTATTATTATTTTTAAAATTTAAATTTTTTTTATTTAATTTATTTTTATTGCTAAAATATCTGTATTCAGATGGAAAAATTCCACGCAAACACACTTAATAGAAACAAAACGCATTTATCCATCTGAGAGATCATTTTATATCTACAAGACCAACAATGATGCCCAAAAATACATAATAATACTTGGCCCAAAACTTCTAGCCCGATATGGCAAAAACACACCATAAATAAAGTACCATTGAGTTAAAATATGTGCCTCATTAAGAAGGGGTCGTATTCTTTTTCACCCCACCCAAAAATTCCATATGAAGAGTAAAAAAGTTGGTATCCATTCCTAGGTAACATTGGCATCTTGATCAACACTTTCTACATGAGAAGTGGCAATATCAGTCTTCCCTTCTCTCTAGACTTTGGGACAATGGCCACAGAAACTCCTTCCATTGCCACCACCACTCCATTTAGATCCTGACCTAGAACTTGCTTGTCTTTGGCACTATGCTTGTACCTAACTAGTGGTTCTTTGTTAATAGTACAGTGTATTTAGAAATGTGGTTGCTTTTGACACGTCCTAAATAACATATTCCCACCCATTTCCCCAACACAATAATAAGTTGATTCTATGCATGAATGGTAATTATTATCATAGGTTGAGGTATATGTGTCCTTAATAACATATTCTTACTCATTTCCCGCAAGTAATAAGTTGATTCGATACACGACTGGTAATTATTAACATAAGCTGAAGTGTATATATATCACATTGATACCTTTTCATGAATAGCTTTCTGTTGATCATTACCCGTGCTATAACTATATCTATGCCCTAATTGTTGTTGTTATTATTATTATTATAAATATCCCATTAACAACATCTCTATGTATTCTACACAAACAATGACACAAAATAGACTAAATGGATTTGGACTATTTCACTATTTGACTCAAAGTGAATCCTATAGGTCTTAAGTCTTATCTTCCCCATTCCATAGCATCAATAAAGAAATATAGTAACTCTGTAGATCCCTCCCTAGTTTGGGAGGTTTTTGTTCTCCAAAATCTTTAGTTTTTGAAGGAAATGAGGAAATAATTCCTTAGCTTTATCCTTGAATACCATTCGGCCTTCATTGGTAGTTGTCCCTTCAATACCATCTACCAAAGTTATTTTTGACCCCTTGTGGTCATTTCAAGCTTCTTTTGTAGAATCCTATCTTTTGGTAATTTTTTCTAAGCATCCAATGCCAAATCTTGTATGGAATGTAAAACTTGGCCCTCTTCATCCTCATCAAGCATTGATAGCTTGTAGAGATTAGGTTATCTATATTTACTACTGAGATTGTGCATTTATAGAGAGGAAGACTAAGCTTGTGTTTCCTACCTTATATAACACTTAAAATTGTGCATGTCTTAGAGCCTTGATTTTCTTTCTTGGACCTTGTTATTACAAAATGTAGCACTTGCGCAAAGCCTTTACACGATGCTTGACTTGTGTAACATATGGAAGTATTTGCCACCGTAACTTAGGCAAGTACTTCTCTTGTTTTAGTGAAGGATAGAGATCCAACACAATGGAGGCTTCCCTGGCTACTTCAAGGGATCCTATAGCAAGCTAAGGGCAAGTCTATGGTCCCCTATATTGGTTGCTTGATTAGCTAGGGTTGTTTTAAGGGCAAGGTCAAAGTGAGTGACACAAGGTAATTTAATATATATGAGTGTGCAAGGTGTTATTAAGACCACTGAAGATGTTATCTAAGCTAAGAAAATGAATTAAATGCCTTGAAACACTAGCTATCAATGGAAAAATGAAAGCTGAAATAAGCTTGCAATGAAAGATTAGATCTTTAAACATGTAACACGTTTATAACAATTGCAATATACCAGCTCTAAAATCAACAAGAAAGTGAATGAAGATATACCAAATAACAATGAAAAGACTTGTAAACCATTCACCAATGATTGCATGAAGAGCATGAAACTATGTTAATTGAGTGCAATATGACAAGCCTTAATGGTTGAAAATACAATTATTGCAACAATGGCTTTGTTAGAGATGTTTCTCAATAATTTAATGCAAAGTGTTAGATTATAAATGCTATGGAATGAAGATGCACACAAGAATCTTGGGAGAGAGATAAACTAGGGTTTTATATCAACTGCGAATGAAAAAGACTAGTGTTGTCTTGAATCCTTGGGCATATGGAGTCAATGCAACACCTTCAATGGAGGTTAACGACAAGAGAAGACTTGAAGAATTAAAACCCTAGGATTATACCATCATAAGCCTATATTAATCTTCTAAGAACAAACCCTAAGGTTTATACAATCATAAACCGTAGGTGTCGTCCTACTTCTAGTGCGTCTAGCAAGGAGACGAAGTGAACTAGGTTAAACCCTAGAAGCTGTACAATAATAAACCCTAGACTTTAACCAAGAAAGAGACAAGGTTAGGGGGATGTACAATCACAATCCCTAACTTGACCATAAATGCTTGAACAAATTTAAGATGGACAAACAAAGGAAGGGGATAAACACTCTTAATCCTTCCTTAGGGTTTCTAACAAAAATAGTTCAAGGAAACAAGATAACATGCAACTATTAACCATGTAATAGAGTATTCACCAAAATATCTCAAGAACAAAGACTTAAACTTGGAAAGAACACTTACTATGCCAAGTCGTTGTGCATGAGGAAAACCTAATTTCATGAAAATCCACCAAAACAAGAGAGCATCCACAATATCACTCCAAAAGTGCACATAAGAGCTCCATGATGAGAAAAGAAGATAAGAAGACAAGTAGTAATGATTCTCCACAAGTGTGTGTTATGATTTGTCAAATGAGGAGTGATAGGGTCTTTATATGAGGAAACCCTAGCGTTATAACCCTAAAAAAGCCCCTAAGGCATAAAATATCAATGATACAAGTTGGGTAGGTCACGCATGACCCCCAAAATAGCTTCAATCATAAAGATATAACAAAAACACATCAAAACACCCCCTCAAAAGGTGATAGGTGTGGTGTAGAAGCCTCCAAAGGCTATGACGTCATGCTCTAAAGGTGAAAAGGTGCCTCCAAAAGCCATGTCCCTCGATGAAAAAGGCGCACGCATCATCAAAGGTCACATCTCTCACCCCAAGGGTTATGCCACATCACCATCTAGTGTCAACTCATCATCAAGAAGGATCACCCCATGCTAGGTCAGCTCAACTAACATCCAAGCATGGCACCATCATCATAAATGCAACGTCTAAGGGATAGGAGGTGTCGTCACAAGTGAAGAGGGCTACATAACCTCTCCAAAGAGGTGTGTCATCACCTCTGAGTGCCACATCATCCGATCAAACCCTAACATGCTCAGGGGTGCTCTGTCCAACCTATGGGCTTCTTTCCCACATGATGACCAATTTGACCATATCTACAATATATGAGCTCATCTGTCCATCGTCCAACGTCTAGGAGATATGAGGTGTCCCATGGTATGTCCAATAATCATATGGCCCAATGCACTGCATCAAGTATGCAATGTTCTCTGAATGGTGTACAACGTCCTGGGTGTCATCATAAAAATGTCCTCACGGGGTTACTTCATGGTGATGGAGTCATTAACATGCAAGGTACCATGCTTGGTCTATCTCCATGAGCGCCTTTGTAGAGGGAGCACTTGTTGCTTGAGATACCCTTTCCTTAGTAGTGTGTATATTTCAAACCCCTTTTCTCGCCTTTTGATATTCTTTTATGCATTGCAAGTCCCCTTTTTAGGTTTCAAGCACTTTATTCTTTCTTTTCTTTTCTTACTAGGATTATGTCCTAAATTGATATCCATTCAGTGCATTAGGACTAGGGGTGATGCCTCATAGTGAGGGGGTAGAGCTTAAGATGACCTTTGGCTTTTGACTTGATCATTTATTATCCCACCATTTCTTCTTTATTTTATAACCTTTTTTTTTTCTTATTCATTTTTTTCTAGCAACAACATCAACCTCAACATGCTAGCTCTTTTTCTCATGGGAGAATGAACCATGGGCCTTTTTGGTGTACATGTAACAACAATTACCGAAGTTTAGTACACTGCGGAAGGCTCCAGGATGACAAGTGTTAAGTACCGGGGGGTGGTGGTGGTTAGGGGGGTACATTACCCTTATTAAAGCCTCCAAGTAGTACCCTTGTTCCCCAAGAGTGATAGCATTGGACTAGGACACAAATTATGGCCACCAAGGTGAAACAAGGAAAAAAACATGACTTCTAAGCTTATAATTCATTATCCGACTTCAACCCATGATCCTCACCTAAATTCCTAATGCATTAGATATGACACTTTATATGAAGCAATGACTAGTGTACCTCATGTGTGCTGGACCACCATCATCAGGTGGACAATGCTAATCAAGTGCAATGAGCTGAGCTGGATGAGGGGAGATGCATCTTGAGGGGCCACTGTCTGTGGAGAACATTGATCATCATCATCATCATCATAATCATTGTCTTCATTGCGGTCCATGAGACATGATCTCCTCTAGTTACCCCTCGGTGAGAGGGGGTAACCGACCCTATAACATTTTCTTATTTAGGAGCAACTAGAGTCCATCTCCTACTTTGAAGTTATTTTCTACCTTGTGTTGATTATGCCTAGCCTTGTGTTTCTCTTGATATTTCTTTAGCTTCTCATTAACTTGTAGGGGTATCTTCTTGATCCTATCTATGAACTTCTCTGCTTTCAATGCATTAGTTGAGGATGATTCCCCTACCTTTGGATATCCATACAGAATATCGAACGACAATGGTAAATATTGAAATCAAATTTTAAAAGGGGACTTACTAGTGGAAGTGTAGACCACCGCATTCTAGGAATGTTGTATGTATGTCAAATTTTCATCCTAGGTCCTTAGATGCTTATAATAGTATCCTCTCAAAAACTAAATTAATGTTTTTTCCTCCACCTTAGTCTTCCCATTAGTTTGAGGGTGGATAAATGTGGTTCTTTTCAGTTTATTATCTAACTTATCCCATAATAAAGTCAAAATGTATGGAGAAATCTAGTATCACTATAAGAGATGATGCTCCCTTGCATCCCAAAGTACATCCACACCCTTTCAAAGAAGAAACTTGATGCTTCTTTTCGTTTGATGTTTTTATTACAAATCATTAGCATGTACATGTTATTGATCCCATTGACTACCATGTGTAGGTAGTCATTCTTTTTTCCTATCCTAGAAAAAAACATAAAAAAGTCCATGGATATACTTTACCATAGCCTTTTAGGGATTGGAAGTGTATTATATAGTCCCATATTCTCATTATTCAGATTGTTGGTACAAAACAACATCAAACTATGATCAACCTAGATATTTCTCCTTGCATCTTGGGCCAATAAATTTACATTTGCAAGTTAGTAATAGTGTTCACAACACGAAAAATTCCCAACAACCTTGGAGGTATAAGCCTCCCTTATTAGTTGTACTCTTTCTTTCTATTAGATTTTGCTACACCTCAGGTCCGGTCTATTGTTTCTACAATTATACACAATTTTACCCAATTTGAACTGTAAACATAAACACACTGAGATGGCTAACCATTTAGCATAGTGGAAGATAAGAACTAGCAATTAGATCATACATAGATACACATGGATTTCAAACCCAAAATCCTTTTTCTTAAACTAGAACACATGGGATCCCATACCATGGAAAATGGCTCTTTCCACTTGCAATAGAAAATGCCAAATACTTACAAATTCACCATAGAAACCCTCGGTTTTTGTGCCAAAACCTAGTCTTTAGAACTGCTGTTGTTACAACTCCAAGTACACTGATGTAAAAGCCTTCTAGGGATGTTCAAAAGCTATTGTTACACCCATGTAACAACCCTCTTTTGCTTCCCTCAAAATCTTCCTTTCAAGTTGTCCAAAATCACTCCAACAACCCACTAGTCTTACTGTCCTAGACCTCTAGGACAACCCCTAGACTGTCCCTAAGATGTTGCCACCTTTTCTCCTTTCCCAATATACCTATAGCTGATGTCCGGGCCTTTAGAACATCACCAATACCTTGCTATCCACCTGTAGCAACGTCTTTTCCTCCCACAATCCTGTAGCAACTATTCAAACCCTCAACAAACTTGCTGCTAGGTTTCTGTAACAACACTTTGTACCTACAATACCTACACAATCCTCATGTACTTGCTATACCAGCTTGTAGTTGCATCCTTCCCTTGTTATCAGATGCCACAAGACTATCCTCAATTCTTTCTAGAGATTCGCTATTGTTCCAGCCTGTAGCGACCCTCTTTCTGGTTGACATAACCCTCCTTCAACCCGTGGCTGCCTCAGACTAGCAGCCCGAGCCTCTCCTAGGATGCGAATGCCCTAAACTCAACTGGTCACCCCCCCAGAACAGACCCAACACCCTACTATTGTCCATTCCCACTAGGTCGAGCCCTCTTACGTTCAACCACTGCCTTCCTCTAGCAAGATGAGCCTCTCCTAGGCTTCGACCTACTCTCCCTAGGATGGCAACAACCACACAATCCTATGGCTAGGATTCTTCTAGGTGTTGGATACTCTACTTCAAGTTTGACCTGCCCAAAACAATAGTATCATAGAAAAACTGAGGCTTCTCCATTGTTGGACAGGGGTCACCACAAGCTGGACTGAAATCACCAAGCTCCTCCTCGCAATGTCTCACACATATGAAATGTCACAATGACCTCTCTCTTTTATATACAATTCTTAAGGGTCATCAAGCAAGCCCCTCCACAAGTCAACATCAACTTAGACTTACATGTGGGTGTGAAGCCCCATCACAAACCCACAGAGTCCATTGTCAAGCACATGAAGCCCCAACCTCATTCCAAGGGCGTTTTCACCCCAACGAAAGTCCAATTGGGTGCTATTGATGATTCCCACGTGCCTGAAACCTAGGCCACGTGAGAATACTTGCCTGAAGCTACAAAAATCAACACTCCCTCTTAGCAAGGGAGGTATTCTCACCCACTCCAATATCTCGTTGAAGTACATATGTCTCCCATACTGGATCCACTACTACAACTGCTCTCCAATCCACCTGATTGGCTGCTCCCTCTGTCACCGAAGAAAATTATGCTATATGAAATAGTCCCATCTTGGAAGACACCCTGCTCCTAGAATCCTCCTTCTCCTAAGCCTCCTGTCTATCCATCTCAACCCATGAAATCTTCTTGACAGTCTTATAAGATGCCTCTCTCCCATATGGACCTAAAGGTTGGCTCTCCCTGAACGACTAACTCTCCCTCTGAGCCTCCTAACTCTCTTTGAAGTCAGACTCCCTCTGAGTCTCATGACTCCCTCTGAATCCATTGATTCCCTCTGAAGTCAAACTCCCTCTGAATCCACTCACTCCCTATGAGGTTAGGCTCCGTTTGAGTCTACTCAACCTTCAAAGTTACATGCTCCCTGTGCACTGTCACCCTGCTACTATGGGCCATGTATCACATAGGCTGGACTTTCTACCTATACATGTTTCCCTCCCTAACTCCAGGACCACTATTGTTCATGGGATAGATCCTCTGGGCATCCAATAACACCTGTCCATCCTTGAACAACACTGCATAGCCCTACTCCTCAATCACTGAGGCTGAGAACACATTCCTGACACCCATAACACGTTTGCCACTCTCAACAAATCCCTTGACTCCATCGGGAATACCACTACTCCAGATCCCCGTACTACATGCCTAGTCCTCATACCAAACTCCATGTACATACCTGTCATGTGCCAATGGATCCCACTATATAAGAACCATGCAATCCTCCAAGGAAAGAATCATTTTTACCCAAGTCACAACCATCCAATGAAATTATTCCCATTTCCATCATCCAAGTCATAGAACTATTTGTTTCTTCTCACATGGTGCAACTAAACCTATGTCCTCTCTTTGAAAGAGTCCCAAGTTGTGGTTGTACTCTTATTCTAGTCCACTCTATACCAATGAAACCCATCTATAGAATTTTCCTCATCCTCATGGGTCAAATACCTCATACATTGTCGCGCCTCAATAATGTGCATCTCTCTAGCCCAATGAAGACTCTATCTCATCAATCTGCCAAACATCCGAAGCTATCTCATTTGTGGCAAAGCAAACAATTTGAACCCATTGCAACTCACTATGACAAGTCACCAGAACTCTATCCATAGGGTTTTTAACTGGCCACACAACATATTTTTGTGACCCAGGATCTCCTCCAATCCACCAAAACTCCCAAATTTTCATACCACCAAGCTAAAATAGTCCACAACTCTTCACCTGAATGGTATTCTCCATGTATCAAACCAGAGACCATCTAATGTGCAGCTACCTGCAACAATCACTATGGATCCTTCTCAAACCTATCTCCTCAATACTACTACAACTTCCTCTCAAAGTTGTCACCTATGTAAATATATCCAATCCAACTACCTTCTTAGAACCATATCTCTAATACCAAGTTAGAATTTGACCACACCTCATGTTTGGTCTATTTTTTCTACAATTATACACAAATTTACCCATTTTGAACTGTAATCATAAACACATTGCGATTTCTAACCATTTATCACATCAGAAAATAAAAACAATGAATTATATCATACACAGGTACAAAATAATATTAAGCCCAAAATCATGTTCTTAAATGAAGAAAAAATGGACTCCATTACCAAGGACAATGGCCCAATTTTAGATAAAGTAAAATACCAAAAACACTTACAACATACTATAGAAACCCTCCTTGGTATTTGTGCTAATGTTATTTTGTTGATATTGAGGGCTAGGGAAATCCTTATCCCCTCAAACCCTTCTCTTCCTCTACAACTTATTTCTTAAGGTTGGATGAGTCATGCCATCCCTTAACCATTGTCTGAGACTATTGTAACAAACACCAAGTAGTTGTCCCAAAACTTTTTTTGTAACAACATTTTTTAGGAAAAGATATGAAATGATCTTACTCAAACATTTTCATATCTTGCTTGGCTAAATAGACATAGATAGAAATATCAACCTATGTTTATAGCCATCAACATTGATATCCTAATTCACGAGTATTGTTTATAAGTGCTTAGGCTATTTTTTTTTAAATAAAAGCTTGCTGAAAAAATCATTATTTATGTAATTTTCTGAACATATCAGACACTGAAATAAATATAGAGACAAAAGTAAAGAAACCAAGTCAACAATCAAAGCAGATGAGACATAAATAAATCCTTTATTCCATTCCAATTAATCAAAGAATCGTTCTCTTTACAAAATTTCCTGAGGAAGTTTTGGACCAAGGTCAAACTTAGATGTCCCTGGTGAAACATACAAAAGGACTTATGACAGAAAATAAAAAAATGAACTTTAAAATCTAGACCAGCTTGCCACAGATTGCTTCCCACTCGACTCTGCACAATAGCCTTTGTTATTCATTAAATATAATTCACAAACAAAGAAGTCTACATAGACTATCAAAGATAGATCAACACCTCTGAATGATGTAATTCATCCCTGAATCTTGTTGTCTACAATAGGACCCTGCTATCATAAAAAATAATTNAATCTTGTTGTCTACAATAGGACCCTGCTATCATAAAAAATAATTAGGATTCTAATGAATTAAGGAATGAATGAAAACTGAATTATCTCAAGAAAAACTCAAAGAGAAAACCTTAGTACACTTCTCCTTCTATCCCCCTTTGTTGCTCCCTTTCCGTTTACCTTTAAGCAAATTAGAATTGGTTCAAGTAGTTGAACTATTTCCTTATTTAAGTTAACTAAAACTCAACCAACTTTTTAGTTAAGGGGTAAAAGTAATAAATCATAATAAATAAATAATAACTAATATATGGGACCCCTTGTGACTCGCTTTAGCTTTTTAACAATCATAAGACAACTAGTTAATTAAACAAAACATCCCTCCTTAAGAACCATGCAATCCTCCAAGGAAAGCATCCTTCTTATCCAAGTCACGATCATCCAATGAAATTTTTCCCAAGTCCATCATCCAAGTCACAAGACTCTCTGTGTTTATGCACACGTTGCAACTGAACATGTTTCCTCTCTCTATACAGTCCCAAGCTACAGATGGACACATAGTCTAGTCCACTCTAGACCTCCGCAACTCATCTCTGCCAGTGTCCTCATCCTCCTGGGTCAAATACCTCATACACTGTTTCACCTCGACACACTGTCAAGTCTGCAACCCTCTAGCCCAATGAAGACTCTATCTCATCAAACTGCCATCCATACAAAGCTATCTTATCCGTGCCAAAGCACTCGAACTACACATCAAACTGCCATCCATACAAAGCTATCTTATCCGTGCCAAAGCACTCGAACTACAACCATCACAACCCTCTATGACAAGCCACTAGGAGTCCATCCTTGGAGTTGGCAACCCGCCACACAACATATGTGAACCGATCTCTTCGCCAATCCACCATAACTCCCAACCTGCCACACCACTGATTTGCAATAGTCCACAAATCCTCGTCTGGATGGTCTGATCCATGTCTCAAACCATAGTCTATCTAACCTACTGCTACCTGCAACAGTCACTGTAACTCCCTCTCAGAGCTAGCTCCTCAATACTGTTACAACACCCTCTCAGAGCTATCACCTATGTAAATATAGCAGATCCAATTTCCCTTCTCAGAACCACAACTATGATACAATGACATATTTTACTGCACCTCAGGTCTGGTCTATTGTTTCTATAGTTATACACAAATTTACCCAATTTGAATGGTCTATTGTTTCTATAGTTATACACAAATTTACCCAATTTGAATTGTAGACATAAACACACTGAGATTCCTAACCATTTTGCACAATGGAAGATACAAACTAGCAATTAAATCATACACAGATACACACGAATTTCAAACCCAAAATCCTTGTTCTTAAACTAGAACAGATGGGCTCCCGTACCAGGGAAAATGGCCTTTTCCACTTACAATAGAAAATGCCAAATACTTGCAAATTCACCATAGAAACCCTAAGTTTTTGTTCCCAAACTCGGTCTTTAGAACTACCACTATTACAACTCCAAGTACACTATTGTAACAACCTTCTAGGGTTGTCCAAAATCTTCTGTTACACCCCTGTAACAACCCTCTTTTGTTCCCCTCAAAATCTAGCTTTGAAGATATCCAAAATCACTCCAAAAACCCACTAGTCTTGCTGTACTAGACCTCTAGGGAAAACCCTAGACTGTCCCTACACTGCTGCCACCTTTTCTCCTTTCCCAACACACATGTAGCTGACTCCTTGGCCTTCAGAATACCACTGGTACCTTGATATCCACCTCTAGCATCCCCTTTGCCTCCCACTGTCCTATAGCAACGATTCTAGCCCTAAAAAAACCTGCTACTAGGCTGATGTAACATCCCTCTGTACCTGTAGTACCTGTACAAGCCTCATGTGCCTGCTGTACCAACATGTAGCTGCCTCCTTCCCTTGCTACCAGCTGCCAAAATACTGTCCTCAAATCTTCCCAGATATTTGTCATTGTTCCAGCCTGTAGCAACCCTCTTTCTGGCTAGTAGAACCCTCCTTCAACCTGTGGCTGCATTAGACTAGCAGGCCGAGCCTCTCCTAGGATTCTTCTACCCTAAACTTAGTTGGCCGACCCCCTTGAACAAACCCAACACTCTACTGCTATCCATTCCCACTAGGCCGAGTCCTCTTACCTTCAACAACTGCCTTCCTCTAGTAGTCCTCTTACCTTCAACAACTGCCTTCCTCTAGTAGGCCGAGCCTCTCCTAGGCTTCGACCTGCTCTCCCTAGGCTTCTATCAACCACACAAACCTGTGGCTAGGATTCTCCTAGGTGCTGGCTTCTCTACTTCAAGTTTTACTTGCCCCAAAAAATAATATCATAACAAAACTGAGGCTTCTCCATGGCTGGACTGAGGTCACCACAGGATCAACTAAAATCACCAAGCTCCTCCTCACATTGTCTCACACATATGAAATGTCACAACAATCTCTCTCTTTTATATACAAGTCTTTGGGGTCATCAAGGAATCCCCTGCACAAGTCAACATCAAATTAGACTTACATGTGGGTGTGAAGCCCCATCACGCTCCTTGGCACAAGTGCAGACTCACTTATGCCAACTCCATCATGTCACAGCCAACAATGAAATGTCACAATGACATCTCTCCTTTATATACAAGTCTTAGGGTTCATCATAGAAGCCCCTCCACAAGTCAACATCAAATTAGACTTACATGTGGGTGTGAAGCCCCATCACAAACCCACAAAGCCCATCGTCAAGCCCATGAAGCCCCAACCTGATCCCAAGGGCGTTTTCACCTCAATGAAAGTCCAATCGGGTTCCAATGACGATTCCCACGTGCTTGACACCTAGGCCATGTGAGAATACCTGCACGAAGCTACAAAAATAAACCCTTTCTTTGGTACACACAACTTGCCGAACTTGTATAGAAACACATGTTGGATATGGTAATTAGACTTACTATGTTTATTTTCCACTTCTTGATGACCTTGCAATTTTTGACACACACTGTTGAAGTTATCATCTTTAGCATATTCTTCTTGTTATTCCCTATGGGTGAATGGATCTATGTGCATGATGATTATGAAGTATGCAATTTTTGGTGCTAGTAGTCTTGATAATTGATGAACTAACTTGTGGGAATTTCCCTTATATTTAATGGTTAGATGAAACTATTGCAGGAATCCAATCCATTTAAAATGTCCTGCTTATCGGAGTTCTCTCTGAGTCTATAGGTATTGAAAATGATAGTGATCAACATGGATAATGGACTCCATACCCAATAAACAATGATTGCACTTCTTTACTTCATGCACCAACACATAGAGTTCCTTATCATAGGTAGGGTAGTTTGGTATTGTTCCATGGATTAGCTTTGAATGATAGCAAAACAACCTCCCCCCTTATATCAACACTACACCCGTAACATACCTATGGAATTGTTTTCGACTAAGTCAAATGGATTTTGCATGTTGGGTGGTTCTAGAGCTCAAGGTAGGCTTTTCTTCCGCTTGAATTATTCAAACGCTTTTGATTGATTCTTACCTCGTTCGAACTCTTACCCTTAGTTTTCACATCATGAAGTGGCATTTCCACAACTCAAAATGATCCTTAGATTATGGGTAACTCCAAAAAAACTAATAACTTCAATGAAATTAGTAGGAGTGAGTTCTTTAAGAATGTCACTATCTTTGTAGGATCAATCTTTAATTCACCTCCACCAATCACATGCCCCAAGTACACTAGGTATTACTTTAACAAGTCATGCTTATTTATGTTTTCTAGAAATTGGTGTTTAATTATTGTATTCAATCCCTGCTTTAGATGTACACCATGATCCTCCTAAGTATAACTAAATATCAAAATTTTATCTATAGCTGATGTATTACTCAAAGCAAAAGTTATTACTAGCCATTGATACAAAGCTTTCTTTGTCTTTGAAGGTGGTTTTCCAAGAGATGTCTTATGTGATTCAAACTTGATGATATCTAGATTTCAGCTCAAGCTTGTTGAATTACTTTTTATGCTATAGATGATCCAACAAGTCATTAATCCAAGACAAAGGTACCTATTATTGAGATTGGTTTTTTTCTAGAGCTCTATCTTTAATACAAAATCTCCAATCCTTCTTTGGTACTACAATAACAAGTGAACCATAAGGTGAGGTACTTGGTTTTATATCTCCTTTCTCCAACAATTCTTGTGATTGCTTCTTCACGTCATCTAATTCTAATATGAACTTTATATATAGTCCTCTGTTTCACAAAGAATAATTCAGAAGTAATTGCATCTTGTGCTCCACTTCCCTATTCAGTGGCATACACTTATTTGTATGATTGTAAAATCTCTTTGAAACTTCATTGATATT
>CBVK0103081206.1:0-10663 GCA_900067695.1 Picea abies
TTATTTGTATGATTGTAAAATCTCTTTGAAACTTCATTGATATTGTACATGCTTCCAAGGATGTCTACACACCCATCGGTGCATTACCATTCTAGTTATCTCTCAAGAAAATAAGTACCTACTTCTTTCTTGGGATGATCATAACTTACTGTGTACTTACTAGAGAGATTTAGAATTTCAATTTTTTTTCCAAGGAAAACCTTGTAGGATCTCCCCTTCTTTCTTGGAATATATAGATGGAGGGTGGCTCAACCAACAACCACAACAACCACAATTGCATCTGGTAATCTTGAGGGAGTTGGTCAGTTAAAATTTTTGTTATGTGCATTAATCATAAAATACTTTCCAGCCTCAACTACGTGGTATTAGTTTTCCCTTCTCATGAAGATGGCATACCTCATATACATGTAGGGACTACTAGATACTACACATGTTGGCTTTGTTTGGTAGATTAGAGTCCACATAAGTATTGGTGGATAGTTATTTACGCACATCTAATTAATAAATTATGAATAATAAATAATTTATAATTATCAAAATAAAGAATTGGAGTTATAAAGAGATGGTTGACATTACTTCAATTAACTAATCTTGATCTATCCATGTTGTAACATACGCTATATTATAAAATTTTGCTAGAATAGTCATTTTGAGTTCTATAATAATAGTCCACTTTTAAAAAAATTCTTTAAATTTTGGATTATTTTATTATTATTAGTTTGTGTTAGAATACCTTTATGTTTGGTTTTAAGTTTTTATAAAACATAGATTTGTTTAGAGTTTAGTGTTTTATATTATGATTTTGTTATATAGGACTTAGTCGTATTTGTATATTAAAGTTTGTATATATATTATCTAGGAATAAGTGTGTTTTATTTAGGATATATAATATTTTTAATTGATTTAAAGTTGTGTTTACCTGCATGTATATATTGATGAATGTGAAGCGTTGATCAAACAATGGTGAAATCAATGGTTAGCGCAACTCCAAAATAAACAAGCTTTAACGTGCGATGGCCTGTCGACTCCGAACCCACATAACATAGATTATAAGATGATCTTTTGTTGGAGAATTGCTCCTTCGCAACCTCAGATCAATTTCAGCTATCAACACAATTTACACAAATTCATGGACATATTTATTTCAAAGCTAAATTTCCAGATTCCACAAGCGCCATCGATCTTCTTTCCAATGGACGGATGGATATCTTCCATGTGGTCAGAGTAGTGTTTCAGGGTTCTAAATCTTTGGGATGCTTCGAAAAACTGTTCCAATAGTATTTTAATCGGAACCGTTGATTTGATGTCCGACAGATGGTTCAAATACATTCACATATCTATTGGGACCGAGATTGATCAATGGTTCAAAGTTAATCTCGTAGTAGCATTTTTAGAATCCCATATCCCTTGACCACTTCGATGGGTGCCTACTGATGGATGACTCAGGTGTGATCGTGAATCCCTGTCAAGAGAGATCGATCAACCGTCCAGATTCATTCTTAGGCCCCGAATTTTTTATCCAAATGACGTGTTGGTGTGCCAACGCAACATTACCAAGGCCAATCAATGACTGTCACGTGGACACGGGAATCCCACTAGATATACATGTCAACACTCTGAAACTGTTTGACATGTGTCGCACCTATCGGCCACCTCAACGCCACTATGGACCAATGTCGAGTTGTCACGTGTCCAGACCGACGTCAGGATGATGTCGTCAAGGCCTAAGCCAATTTTGGCTTTTGTGTAGATAGATCGACGATTCTCCTTAATTTTCGAGACATTCCGATGGACGGTCCTAATTTATTCTTGGAGTTCCAACCGTGGAGTCCCACAACCTTTGATCACTCAGATGGAGTACTGTCGACGGATGGTCCAAATCACTCAGAAGACACCTCCGACCGACAATTCAAATTCAATCTCAGAGTCCTCCCTTGCCATGATTCCATGTTAGTCTGCTAGTAGGACCAACCACCGGGTGACACGTGTCACACCTGGCTTCCACTTCAACACTAGTACGAACATATGTCAAGTCGCCACATGTCCTTGCTGATATTATCAATGATCGAACCCTTATTCTAATGGCACACTATAGACGGACAATCCAGATCTAACATCACTTGTGGCTCTAGATCAATGATTGAGATTAAATATCAGAGCTCCCTCGTTAGAGTCTTCAACTTCTCTATAAATCCAAAAATGCACCCCAATGGACGACTGAGATTAAATCTCGGACCTCTAGCAAATAAGACTGATCAATGGTCTATATTCAATTCTAGGTATTAAAGTAAAGCACACTAGAGAAGCATTGTTTCAACAAATCAATAGTTTCCATGTGTTCAAAGAAGGGCCACTGGTAAAGATGGGTCCCACGACTTAAAATTAACATAGCATCAAGGTTCCAGATCCCATTCACTTGTATTCAAATCAATTATGAAATCCTTTGGTATATAAATCCAAATAAAACAAATTCCCAGTGACCATGGGATTAATAAATGTGAGATCAATGGTCACGATAGACTATCGACGTTGATCTAACATATCCAATTTTTTCATGTTTGTTACAGGTTTAATTTGGGAAACTAGTCAACAAAACGAGGAGGTTTCGCTTCAACAATTGAAGAAATTCAAGGATTATCTAATCCAATCGATCCATTTTTAGAATTCGAAGATATCACCAGGATCGAATAACAATTTCTGTTGTAATTCCTCTGTATAAATATCTATTCAAAAAGACTGTAAAGGGGACTTTTTGAGGCCCGAATCATATTAAAGCTTTTCAATATATATTTTTATTTACATAAAGAAATAGATTCCTTGATGTCATATCATGAGTTTATGTGTTTCTTGTTCATGTTTTCATATGTCTTCATGAATCATTTTCTTCAAATTAGTTTGCCAGTGTTATAAGTGATGCAATTTGGTATAACTTCCACTGCAGTAAGTTTCAAAACAATTATCTGGGTACATAATTTCCTTTGTTTTATTGTGAGTAAAATAAGACCTATACTTATCCCCGAGGTGTATCACAGTCAGTGATGAAGTGTGCTGTTAAGGCACTCTGTGATGTTAAGTCACCGGTTCGAAATCTACGGGGACAAAAAATCCAACCATGTTAAGGGCTGGTGTGGCTCAGGTCGGGTGCGATTCCTGTGTGATTTTGACGGCTTAGATGCCCCTAAGTCATGGTTTCTCAAGCCACAAGCTAGTCTCGCAGGTCACGAAAAAACTAGCAAAACAAAAAAAACAAGACTTGTACCTTGATATTTTGTTTATATTTTTAAAATAATACCGTGACACAGACAAATTCACTGTTATTTCTTCTATTGGACAAAGAGTAATATTTATATTTATTGGATACATGTTATTTCTTCTATTGGACAAAGAGTAATATTTATATTTATTGGATACATATCTTTTTGTTTCAATTTTGTTCATCTTAATTATGCTTCCATACTTATGAAGATTAAAAGAACTTAGTGAATGAGATCATTCCTCTTTATATTTTTGGTAATTATTATTGAAATCCTATATTTAAAACTAGGGCATTGAGGTTTTATTATCAATTGAAACATTTCTTTGAGATGCCTTGACACTGTTCTTTGAGCCTAGAACAATCTCAGGAAAAACACAACCATTGATGGATCCCAAGTTCAAGTAAGCTTAATTTAGAGCTTCTTTCTATTTTAAGCACAACTAGTTGAATTTTGGTTTAATGAAATAAAAATAAACAAGCGAATAACATGCAAACATCTACTATATAAAAACAATTTCATGTCCTCATTATACATAGTTGATTGATAAATAATTGATATTTCTCTCTTGCTCCATGGATATTTCTCTTTCGAGGGGTTTACCATGTATATTTTGTATCGTTCATGAGTTTTCTATTCTTCTGTGATCCTATGACCATGTGCAATTTCAAACACAGTATCCGAGTGGCTTTAGAGTAAACTTCGATTTTTGAACATGCTAAATCACTGGCTTTTTCAAACCAATGATGTGGGCACTTTTTTTCTATTCTTCTGTGATCCTATGACCATGTGCAATTTCAAACACAGTATCCGAGTGGCTTTAGAGTAAACTTCGATTTTTGAACATGCTAAATCACTGGCTTTTTCAAACCAATGATGTGGGCACTTTTCATATCCAAATATTCTGGTGTTTTTTGGAGAAAATCTGACTACACGATCAGGTCTGGAGTGACCAAATTATATAGGAATGATTCTCATTTCAATGAAATTATGTTTTGGATGCTCTATATTTTCACATTTTCTCATCTACTTGGGGTTTTGTAATGTATTTTTTGGAAAATTTCAAAATTTTTATTAAAAAATCATTTTTTTAAACTACATCGTACCTTGTGTATTTTTTGGCCATTTCTTTATAGGGATGTACTCCCTTATATGCCTTTCTTTGCATCTTTTCTAGTGAGTCCTATTTTCCAATAGTTCCCTTTCATTGCGGCCTCTATTCCATCACCTCCTCCCACTAGTGGTTTCTCACTCTTCTTTCCAAATACCTCTCCATTGACACTCCTTAATACCACCATGAACAACCTTAATTACTTTCGTACACTTCCCATACTTATATATACCTTCCATTAGTGCCCCTACTCCCTAGGTCGACCCTCCAACACCCTCATCGACAACTTTCCATCACCAACGCCTCCACCGCCAATGCCCTTTCCTACTCTATTCATTGTGTTCACCTTCAAATTACCAATGGAACATATAACTTAAACCACCATACACCTTTGAACCAACCACATGAACCCTTCTCTACATTGACTGCAACACATACAACCACATAGCCTTGTGCCACCAAAAACATCAAGGACATTAAGGAATTAAATGCGTCCTTACAAAAAGGTGCTGCATTAGTGTCTACAACCTCAACATGTATAGTCAATGCCACATGGACCACTTTGGGACTGCCACTTGGTGCTTCAAGGCACCCTATGGGGTTTCACATTTGGATCTTGAAGGCCATTTTCACTTTGACTTAACTTTTTCATTTGACCTCAAATTTTAGTGCTTTTTTTTAAATGTGTATTTCCAAGTTGTCTTTGTGGTGGCATAGGGGTTTTAAGTTTATTTTTCTATTTGATGTTGTTGAATTTGCATTTTTTACAAAAAGGATGGGCCTCATTTTGAAATTTTTTTAGGGACATAACTTTCTCATACAAGTTAATTTTGAGTCTCATTGTTTATTTATTTATTAAAAATTTAGCTATTTGGAAATCTCTACAAAATGGTGTATTTTATTTCATTTCATTATTCTCTTAGATTTTTGATTTAAATAAAGGTTGATAACCTTAATGATATTCATTTGACATGCACCAATTATTACTCTTGGAAATCCTACATCGAGGATCTACTCGTAAGTAAAGACATTTATCAAATCACAATTGGGATATACACTGCACTATTAGATAATGAGAGTCCCATGAAATGGTTAAATCATAATGATGAAGCAAGATGCCTTATTGGCATGTCCATATATAAGGATGTGAAATTTCATATTTCGACCCTTGATATACTATAGGAAGCATGGTTCAAATTTGAACATCTCTTAGGAAAAACCAATTTAATTAGTGCTCATTAGTCGAAAAGCATCTCATTTCTCTTGATCTAACATGATTCTTTGAAATTGAATATTACATTTCTAAATTCAAGCTCTTAAGACTTCAACTTGATGCTTTGTGCAATCGTTAAGCTAGATGATCAAACAATTGTGATTATTCTTTTGAAGATGAAAGATATTTTTGATATTTTTGTGTTTACCTTTTATTCCACAAGAGATGCATTAGTTGCAAATTATATTATTCCTTTTGATATTTTTTGTGAACAACTAACACATGAGGAAGACAAGTGCTTGTACATAGGTGTATTTGATATAAGTTCAAAATAGAAAGGTTTGTTTGTTCACAACAACAAGGGAAATAAACCCCTCAAGAGGCAATCCAAAGGATCAAAACCACCTAAGGCTACTAAGTCTCCTACAATGACTCCTCTACCTTCATAGTTGCATAAGGGAGCCAAATCAAAGGAAAATAAGCCACCTAGGACCTGTTATTTTTGTGGAAAATATGGTCATTGAGATACACATTGTTGGAAGAAGATGGAAGAGTTCGAAGTAGCCATGAAGAATTTCAATATTCAATTGGATTCTTCCTCTTGTTTTCCTTCTAATCCTCATGCTCTTTCTGCAGTGGAATGTTAACATAAAAATGTGTGGATTTTAGACTCAAGGGCCTCTAATCATAGGGATTTATTTTCTAGTATTGATGATTGTCTAATTCAACAAATTTTTGTTGGTGATAGTTCTCCTATAGATGTTGTAGGAGCAAGAACAACTGATCTCACTAATGGGAAAATTAGCAATGTCTTCTTTGTTCCTTCTTTCATAGCCAAATTGCTTTCAATTTTTCAAATCATTCATTCATGTCATGGAAAAAATGCTAAGTTTTCACCTCACAATGTGGTAATTAGATATTTAAAATATTGAAATCATGTAATATCGCCTAGATGTGTTAATGATTTTTCAAGGCTATACAAGTTTGACAACTTTGAACACTCATCATCTACCGCCTTCTTCATTGCTCACGTTGCTGACTTGAGAAAACTTTGGCATGAACGATTTGGTAATTTGAACTACCACTATATGCAACAACTCTCAAAGCACCAAATGGTGCTTGACCCACCCCTTTCCTCTTGCAATAATGGTGTGTGTCATGGTTTTGTATTAGGTAAGCATCACACAAATCCATTTCAATTCGACCCGTGATGTCAAGCACAAACACCATTAGTATTGGTTCACAGTGACATAAGTGGACCATTCCCCACTCCATAGTTTTTAAGTGCATGGTACACTGTCACATTCATTTATGATTATAGTTGGTGCACATGGGTTTATTTCATTAGAATAAAGAAGTGGAGTTTTCAATCTTTTTTTCACTTTCAAATAATTGGTTGAAAATTAGTTTGGACATATAATCAAGAGAATTCACATTGATAATGGTAGGGGATGTGTCAATAAAAAATCATTGATTTTTTTATCAACACATTACATTCAAATGAAACACTGTGCCCTACACACCAAAACACAATGGAATTGATGAATGCAAAAATCACACACTTCAAGAAATGGAAAATTGTATGATTCAATCTAAAAATGTAGCTACTCAATTTTGTGTTGAAGCAATCAATTCTGTTAATTACATTTTGAAATGTACTTCTACTAAGGAAATAATACATGTAACTCTAGAAGAAGCTTGGTTTAAGATCAAGCTTGCTGCAAGTCATTTACAAGTGTTTAGCTATGAACCTTGGACCCATATTCTAGATGAAAAGCATAAAGAAATGAAACCTAAAACTGAGCAATGTATCTTTGTTATCTATTCTAAAGATGTTAAAGCCTATTGACTATTTGTACCTCACAATTTACAGATTGTATTTCGATGAGATGTTTGATTTTATGAACATTCCTTGGACTACATGCAAACATCTTTTTCTTTACTATTTTTCTCTTTTCTTCTACTTCTCTAGGACTTGTATCCTTTTTTGATGATGATCCTTCTTCTTTAGATGATGAGCATGTAGTAAAGTTTCTAAATCCTCCTTCTCCGTATTTTTAGTCTGATGATTGTACACCTCAAGCTACTCCTCTTCCAAAATAGGTATAGAGTATAAGGGATGTTGCTGATACTTTAGTTGGTGTTCTGATTGATTCTCATAGGACTCACTCTTACTTTCATCATACTTTAGTTGGTGTTCTGATTGATTCTCATAGGACTCACTCTTACTTTCATCCCATTTCTTTATCTATTATTGCTAATAACATCAAGAATATATATCCTCAAACTTATAAAGAAGAAAGTGCTATGATTGAATGTGAAGAAGTTATGAAAGAAAAAATGCATTCCTTATTGAAAAATGTCTGTTGGGATATTATTCATCCCATTGAAGGCCACAAAATTGTTCCTTGCAAGTGGATCTAGATAAAATCTAGATAAAAAGTTTTCAATAGCTCACCTTATTTTATTTTTTTAACAGAAATGGTTAAAGATTATATTAATGGGGTGGGCTAGCCATTCTGAGGTTTTTCTATGCTATATTGATATTTGGTTCTTAACAACCTATATGGAGTAGGAATAAGTGTGTATAACCCTTGTTTCTTGATAGCAATTTTGGAAATGGCGCAGGGAGTGAAAGATATGATGTACTTGAAGACATCTTGTCGAATCTTTGACCAATAAAAATTCTTTTGCAGTACTGCCACTATTTTATCCACACCTAAGTTTCCCGCCACCCAAATGTAATGATATTCGAAAATCATCTTTGTACTATCACTTTATGGAACAAAAATATGGATCAGATAGCATAACAGTCCATCCTAGAGATGCAAGTCTATAACTAGTTTTATTGCATTCAATGCATGATAGGTAACAACAATGTCATAGTCACTATTGCATAATTGTGTTCGCCTAGAAATATCATGCCCATAGGAGTTAAGAATTGTGGTTAGCACCACAAATGAGGGTCGAATGATGCATTCCGCGACATGGTTGGTGCTTCCCTTCTTGTACATGATGTTCAAGTGGAATTGTTGTAGGTACATGGAAAATTTCGGATGATGACCATTCTGAAACTTTCCTTGTATCTACATGAATTGAAAAGGTATGTGATTAGTGTGGGTGCTCATTTACTTCCCCAATATGTAATGTTTCCACTGTCGACATGTCTACACAATAGAGTACATTTATTTTTCATAGGTGGGGTATTTGCAAAAAACATATGATAGTGTTTCATTGTAAAAGGCCACCGAATTCCCATGCTGAGTGAGGACTGCACTGATAGAATAATGTGAAGCATCTGTATCAATCTCAAATGGATATTTCAAGTCTGTAAGAATAAGGATTGGTGCTGAGTAGAGGCATAATTTCAAATCCTCGAATGATTTTTGTTGGGACATGACCCAAAAAAATTTGGCATTTTCTCCACCCTTGGTCACCTGGCTTAGGGACCAAGTGATGTTAGAGAACCCAAAGAAAAACTTGTGGTATAAGTTGGCGAGGCCTAAGAATATGCAGAGCTCCGTCAATGTCTTCAGGGCTAGCCAATCATATATGACTTAGATCTTGTATGGATCCACATGCACACCCTACTCATCCATGATGTATCCCAAATATTGGATTCTCTTCATGCCAAAGGAACACCTATGTGATTTGGCTTATAACTCGTGTTGTCAAAGGGTGCCTAAGACCTTCTAAATTTGCTTGAAATTTTCCTCTCGGGTTTTTCTAAAGATGAGGATGTCATCCAAATATAATATCACAAAGGAGTTTGTGAATCAGCATAATATATCATCCATCATCTTCAAGAATGTGGTCCGGGCATTAGTCAAGTCGAAAGGCATGAACAACCACTCAAAGAGACCTTGTTTAGAATTGAAGTTTGTCTTTCATACATAATGTTTCTTAATCGACACTTGGTGATGGTTTGACTTCAAATCAATATTACTGAACAATTGTTCTCCCTTGAGTTGATTGATAAGATCATCAATTCAGAAGATTGGGTACCGGTTCTTGACTATGATATTGTTCAAGGATCTATAATCAATACAAAGTTACGACCTCCCATCCTTCTTTTGTACTGAAACAATTGGGATCTCACAAGGAGAGGAGATTGGTTTGATGTCACCCTTCAAAATTAGTTCTTATATATAACATTTCATTTCTTCATTCTCCATAATAGAATGCTCGTATACAAGGACGTTAGGAAGAGGAGCACTGGGTGCTAACTAAATTGAGTGCTTTACTTGACAATGAAAATCCACCCAAGTAGGTGAGGCAAATATGTCTTTGTGCTCTTGTACTATCTTGTCCACCTAGTACTGCTATGTAGAGATACTTCGTGCATGGTTTCTGGAGGTTGTAGTGACCTTCCATTCACCTTCCGACCAGACCATAAAGAGGAAAAATCTCCTAGTCTGAGAGACTACCTTTATGCACTACTTCATGAAGATCAAAGAGACCGCATTATTTGGGACTTCCTCTAGTACCATGTAGAGTTAACCTCCCAAAGTAACAATGACACTACGAGGCCTAGATTCATAAACAACATGATGCTTCCACATATATGGTTGTCCTAAAAGAACTTCACAAACTTCAAGGTGGGAAACATCACACAATACCTCGTCTTTGAGGGGGTTTGATGCCATAGTGCATGAGACATTGCTGGCTGACGCAGATGTCTCATCCCTGGATGAGACAACTAATGGTGTATGTTTGAGGATGCAACGTCATTGTTAGGTTCAACCTCTCGATGAACTATGATGATATTGTGTTCTTCTTTCTACTGCTATCAACGATGAAATGGAGGGGGATCCCCTCCACCCATATCTCTGAGTGAAAGAGGCGCTCCCCTTATTTAGGATCATATGGTTCCTCTAGCTGTAATTTCATGGTACCAATGGTGACACCGGGTTCTAAATCAATGATCCATGTCCCCTTATCTGTTTTTGAATCAGGTTTTGAGCCGACATCTGAATATGAGGATTTTGTCTTAGCCAACAATGAATGTTTGGAGTGACATTCATCAATGTTGTGCCAAGGGATTTTGTGGAACTCACACCACTTTCTAGTGTCCTTCTTCAACTT